>JAVFBX010196641.1:3812-39366 GCA_034783855.1 Mopalia kennerleyi
GGTTTCTCCAGATTGGAAAGTTTATTTTTCAATTCAAACTTAGTAGAAGAATCTTTGGTATTATCACAGAGATTCCTACACAGGTCTTTCACCTTTCGTAACAATTGATCCTTGTTGTGGGCCTCTTGTTTCAAACTCTGTTAGTTGAAGAAAAATAAAAACAACATATTTATTCATTTCATAATGTATCAATTGAAAGATAATGAGTAACTGTTTTAACAAAGATTGTGCAAAAAGGCAAATTCACACGGAGCGACAGAATCCCATAAAATCATTAAAACATATTTTGCACAGTTGGAAAAAGCTATTGAGAAATGTGGAAAAAATTACATTCAAACAATTCTATTTCTTAGAAACAACAATTATAAATTGGCTGAAGAATATTCAATTTATAGAGTGAGCATTTCACTAAGCACTGTACCAATAAATCTTTTGATTCTTTAATATTTCAAATTTATGGCAAATGAAAATCTAAACAACAATTCATTAGATATGGCTAATATATATATGAAACAAAAGTACAAAAGAATTGTCAATATCAAGATATGAAATTCTGATAATTGTAAAAAAAAAACACAACAACAAAATTTTGTGGAGATTTTTGTTCAAACTTAAACCAAAACTGTCCAATAATTTTCCCTGTAGCTTTGAGTTGATATGTTTTAAACTTACAGCAATCCCATGGAGTTGATCATTTAGAACCTGCGGGTTTGAACTGACAGCCGGTTGGCTTTCAAGTCTCTCTGTAAATTCTGTCAACCAATCACCAAACTCCTGTAGAGCAGTATTATACTGAGCACTAAGACCCTCGAGAACCGAAAGGCCATCCTGTCTCTCCTGAAGTTTAGATTGGAGTTTTTCCCAATTCTTACTGACATTCTCCATCTGGGAATTCATAGTTGCAGCATCCTTACAGTCCACATCACATTTATCAAGCACTGAGTGACCAGCCTGTAAGAATTGCTCATAGAGAGGCTCAAGGCTTGTCAATTCCTCTTGTAGCACCTGAAACAATCCAATATTTTAATTAAACTTTAACCTTAGATTTTAAGTAATATTCAAATTTAAACTTTGACACTGAAGAAATATTGGAATTCCTCTTGAAGCACATAAAACAATAAAATATTTTAATTAAACTTTTACCTTGGATTTTAATTAACATTCAAATCTAAATTTTGACACTGAAGAAATATTTGATTTTTTTTAAAGCTATATTTCTTGTGAAACACGATTCAAAGTTGATAATTCAGTTAGCAGGCAACACTGAAATGTTTTCCTTTGATAAATGTTAATAAATAATATTCCAAAAAGCTGAACAAATGTTGTTTTTATTGGGAAACTGTTCATACTCCCGACCCACGCTATTTACAACCACAAATAATTATTATTTGTGGAAATCAATACAATAAACATTTAATCTAAAAAAATATTTTTTTAAAATATGGAAATATAAACATTGTTACAAAATGAAGAAATTCAACACCAGAAATATCTAACCAAACTTCAAATGTTTTGAATTCAAACATTTGTTTTTTGCTTAAAAATCATAAATTTAAACCAAATATTAGCCTTCAGAGAGAATGAACTATTCAGTTCATATCCTTGTAGTTTGGATTAATTTTCGGCAGTTAATCCCAGTACAATCTGTTTATTAGTGTCTGTTTGTTTAATTGGGCTTTAAAGCTGCACTTAAGGTTATATCACTCATATGACGGAGTGCCAGCCCAATGAGTGAAAGAAACCACCCGACACCACTGGCAACAAACAAAGAAATTACATTACAAAGACATCACAAACAGATCAGCTTTAAGTTACCCATTGGCTGTGACAGCATCAGGGCAACAGGAAGCTTCTTACTGCCCCTAAAACTTTATTAAGATCGAAACCCATATACTCCGTGCTATTGAGGTATTATCTTACCTTGACTTGTTCCTGTTGGTTTCTGATCATAGCCTTGTCAGTAGCCAGTGGTCCTAGTACAGTCAGCATCTTCTCCTTCTGGGCTAACCATGTGGTCAGTTGTTGTTGACCATCATGGAAGTCCTGTAGATCACTGACCATGTCACCTAGAGATTTCCTTCGCTGTTCCGAGGCCTCGCGTAAACTTGTCCATTTCTCGTCTACAAAAATAATGGCACAGCAGTTTTAACATTTAGCTACACTACATTTTAAAAGACCAGATTTTTCTTATTTTTGTAAAATTGTATTAGAAATTCTTCTTGTGATACTTAATCTTTTTGTCTATGATTCAATTTGCTCAGCTCAATTCTGTGTCACTCATATTTATTCCTGGCAATACAATCAAGTTCTGCCTTGAAAATGTACACACAAACCCTGGCCCAACTAGCCCCTGAAATAAACTGTCAGTCTGGCTCCACAGTGGTTATTCCATTAATATAATGGGGGTGATAAGACCGTGGGTATCAACATTCCACACTGTCGGAAAATATATAATGATTTTACTCTTGTAAAGCTCAGAGTAATCGAATTCTAGATTCTCCTGTCTATGTGAGACAGCTGATCATGATAATCTGCACTGTGCTTATACTCACTGAGATCGGCTAACTGTTGTTGCAATATGTCCTTTCCAGGAACACTATCTCTCCTCTTGATTAATTCATTCGCCTTCTTTTTGATGTCTTCAACAACCGTTTCCTTACTAACCAGCTCCTTGTGGAATTTCTACAAATTCAAAAAAATAAAATATCAGTTGATGAGGTTTGCCAGAACAACAGATGTAGATTTGTTTGTTTGATTGATTGATTAGTTTAATGTCGTACTCAAGCATAATTCACTTATGTGATGACAGGCTGTTTATTTCACACTAAAACAAGTCAAAGTAACATTGAAAAAACCAAAAAGAATACAACAGTTCCAATATTTTCAGTGTCACAAACTAAACGGAGAAAAAAACGTCAGAAATTCATTGTTTATATTCGGTTTGTTGATTTGTTTCACGCCGCACTTCAGGGCATTTCACTTATATGATGGCGGTGAATACCAACAATAATTGACACTAGCACAACCAAGATGTGAAGCGTTTCTATAATGTTGGAAATTTAATTTTCCTCCAGTGCTAAGTAAAGACAGCATTGCCACTCCTCGAACAAACTGCCTTAGCCAGAGGGCTTGTTAATATTTAGAACAACAACAACGCTTTTCTTTTTCTCACCACAAATTCTTGAGAGCGTGTGTCCGTGTAAGACTGAGACAGTGATTTCCTGAAGACGTAAGGTGTATATGAGAGACACCTGGCCTGACGAAGAGGCGTCCATTGAACAGGTAACCTTACAGTACGCCATGGTAAACAGTACATCCAGAATACACCAATAATACACAGGTAGGGTTAAACTTTCTAGTTTTCAGTTTGGTGTAATCCAACAGGCATCCAGTAAATACTATCTGATGTATAAGTTTATATAACATACGCCACACTTTTAGTGTAAACATATATATATCTACAGAACCGGTATATAATATATAGTCACAGCAGTGCACTTTGAGTACAGCCTTGGATTTTCAAAAGAACAAGTTCCACACAGTACTGGGTATCCAGTTGGTACAATCCAATGCAACAGTTAAGTAGAGATAACATACACCACACTTTTAGTTCTTACATGTATATAACTACACAACTGAGGCGTATATATAAGATATTTCAGTTTGCCATGCATAGTCAGAGTAGATCACTTTGAATACAGTCATGTCAATGCCTTTGGTTAAAAAAATTATAAGTTCCACACAGCAGCACTAAATGTACAGAATTCCAATTTTACAAATAACTTGAATACATTTTTCAGATATTCTCTTTTGTCACGATACTACATGTATGCCAGGTGTAAATCACCATCCTTCATATAACACATAATGGTATACACTGGGTAAGTGTACAGATTACATGTTGACTGTGGTCACTGGGAGACCTGTCACCACATGCCATACAGAGCAGGGGAGGTAACTAGTTATCTGGTGTGAGTTTAGCTTCCTACCAAGCCTGTTTAACACACAGCAGGTGGCCAAGCTAATTAAAATCCTGGCACTCAATGTGAGAGTATATCACACCTACTTTTACTTACTTGTTGTTGACCTGAACTGTCCAGTTCATAACTCTTCTATTATATCTCTATGATAGGAGACATATATACTAGAGTTATAGTGTGTGATTGGGGTTAAACCTTGCTAATAATGCATTACTTTTTGTTTTGACATTGGAATGAAGGGAAATAAAGTGTTTAGTAAGTAATGAACATTTCCCTATGTGAGTTCAACTCTTATGTATAATTCTTCAAAGTGCATTTGTAGACCATGTTTATTGAATTACTATTATCAGTCTCTTTGTTATCTTGGGATAACATTCTCCAAGTTTGAACAGATTCTACTTCAAAACAGGTTAGGTCTTGGTCGTCACCATTTTCTGACCTGAATTTTTTAAAGTAAAAATGTGCTATCCCGAAATAACAAAAGTGAGATTAATTTTATTATTCACTTTCTTAAGACCAAATTTATTTCATGAATTACTATGTCATAATCCCATTGATGTAAATAAAAGGGGTCAATTTTACAAGCAAAGTTAATTGAAAATGATTTATCATAATTTTGACCTAGAATGAAACTGTACAATTTATAACTGATAAAATGTAATATTGTTACATTTCAAAATGCAACTGCTAGTATCCAAATGCTTACCTTACATTTCTTCAATAAAATTATTATTTTGGAAGTTTTTTTGAAGTGTTAGAAATTGTGTTCGGGGGGCATCTGTTTTCTATTAGAGAGCAACATGGATTTATCAGAAAACATGTAATTGCTTGTTTACATGCTTTACAACTTTCTCAACTATCAAAATGGTTAGAGTTTATATTAATGAAAATCATTTTTATAAATATATGAAGAACTATGTGCACTTTTCTAATTTTATTCTGGTAATGTCCTAGTTGAATATTGAAGTTTGATCAAAGTTATGGCACCTGTCTTTTTTACTTTGGTTTTGAATGTTTTCTGTGAGATAGGTCAGATCTCACAAACCTAAAGAGTCACATATTTAACAATGCAGCATCTGCTTTATTTCTCAAACACAAGTTATTCACTATGGCTTAAGTTGTTTTACTTCATACTGAAGTTTCAGAAAAGTTCCAGAGAACTACAACTCACCTCATGTGACTTTAGTTTTTTGCGTGCGTCTTTTTCATTTGTTGGAATAGGTCCAGTCAGATCACTGCCTTCTTCCTTCATATCAAGCCAGGCTAGGATGTCCTGTACATCTTGCAGGTAGAGCTTGACACTGTCTAAGTTTGACTGCAGTTCTTGTTTCCGTTCCAAAAGTCTCTCTCCAAGAAGGTCATATCTCTGATTCATGTCCACCAGCTCTTGCTGAATCTCAGTCAAATCTAGAAATTATATTGAGATTAATATTCTATGTAATTTTCTGATCTCCTAGGTTGCATACGGTACAAGAAACAACATTTACACAGGAAAACGGACTCTATTGAATGATAGCACAAGTATTACCTATATATATTTATTTAGCTGTACTGAATGCTATTTTATTAATAGATTGATTGATCTAGGTTTAACCATGTATTTAGGATAATTTCATTCATATGATGGCATGCCATCCCTGAAAACCACTGCCAACAATCAAAGATTGGACAAAAAATGGCGATCACAGAACACAATACAAATACATCATAAACTCCGCAACTTCACATAGCCACTTAGCTCGAAGAGCAACAGGAAACTCTCTCAAAAATCTAAGATTCATTAATAGATGGTTTGATTGATTGATTGGCTTCACTTTTACGCAAGCTGTGTTTTTTTCAACAATAACCACACCAATATCAACAAAAAGTTAAGTGTTTTGTTCTGTTGAGTATAAATGTTCTTGATGTCCCAAGTTTGTGTGTTTGATTGATTGGGAGTTTAACACCGTACTTAAAGTTATTTCACTTATATGACAGCATGTCTGACCAATGAGTAAAGGAAACCACCCTTGGCACCACAGGCAACAAACAATGATGAGACATGACCGTATACAAAGATATTACAACCAAATCGTCTTTGTGTTGCCCCTTAGCTTTAAAAGCACTAGGGCAACAGGGAGCTCTCTCCTAACTGCCCACTTAATTGCTAAATTAAGACAGTATAAATATGTATGAAGCCAGAGGGCAAATGGGAATCATTCCAACTCCCAGAAAACACCTACAGTTTTACTCCACACATATTTTTGCTTCTAATTGATGTGCTGTTCAAACGAGGTAACTTACCCTCAAGAAGAAGGTTATCAGATGAACTCTTCCTACTCGATACTCCACTGGATTCACTGGACATTGGACTGACCACCGAACTGGAAGCAGGGAATGATGGAAAGGGGGTCGGGGATGGAGTTCTATACCTAGGTGATGTGGCTCCAGACCAACGACGAGTCCCTATAAAAAAAAAAAAATAACTTCCAAGTTACTTTTTCTTCTTTCCTTTTTAAGAGATTTGCTTGAATATTGACGTCATAATTACACTGTCATTTTTAAAGCAGCAACGTTAACTTCATAACTTGGTCAAGATTCAAAGAAGAACTGTACTTACTTGAGGAGCCAATACGCCTAAGAGGGCTGTGGGGTTGATCTGCATGTACCAAAGCATCATAGGCATTACCTAAATCATTGACGTCATCAATTTTGGGGCCATAATCTTCATAATCCCGTAATAAAGGCTGAAAAATGAGATTTTTGACTTTAATAGAAACATTCAACTTTATGCCAACACATAAATATATATCTAACTTTATACTAACACATAAATATATGTCTATACAAATAGCTGAAAGAACACAGATGAAAACAAAATGGACAGAAGCAACATGAAATTTTCAGTTTTATATGGGAGACAATAGCATAACACAACAGCATACACAATTTTTTTGAAAATAATGTAATTTCAAACTCAAGATCATTATTGATCTGTTCAATGGAAAATGATTCTTCTCACCTGGAGTTCTTCAATCTGCTGTCCTATCATCTCCACCTCCACAGCCACAGATTCAAAGGTGTCCATTTCTCTTTCAGACGTTGTCAACCACTCCAAAACCTCGGTTTTCAAAGATCTGAAATCTGCACCTTGTCTTTCACGCTGTACAACTTCTTTTTCACGGTCACCTAACACGGCTTCGAAGTCTGCCCAATTCCGTTCCAGGTCAGACAAACTCTCCTTCACAGCAGAAACTTCCCCAGTTCGACCGTCTTGGATCAACTGTGAACCCAGTTGCTTCAGTTCCTCTAATTCTTCCATGTGATGTTCTTTGTCTTCTTGAATCTGAGTTATTCTCTCCTGGAATGTATCATTGTCTAATCGGGTCAGATCCTGAGATTCTAACGTCTCTATGTGAGACACCAGCCATTCGTTACAGTCCCTCAAACCTTCCTGGAAACTGTTTAGCTTTTCGAAGACATCCTCAACATCTGTAGCCCGTGATCTACATTTACCCTCGACATCTTGGAATGTTGTGTCCAGCTCATTTAATCTCGACTCCACAGACTTCGCCATTTCTAATTCACAAGTCTGCATCAGCTCAATGGCCTTGTGTTTAATTGAGTCAATACCGGGTTTATGACTTTCAATGTCCGCTTCAAGAACTCGTGTTTCATGAAGTTGCTCTACTAGATTGTCTCTCTGAAGGCTGATTGGTCGAGTATTGGTCAGGTTATTATCAGCGTCTTTGAGCCATGATGCTAGGTCATCCATGGCAGAATTTACATCCTGAGTTTTCACTAGCGCCACCTGGAGGGCATGTGCTTTACTATTTGTACTCTCAGTAATGGCCTCGTAACGCTTAGAGATATCTTCAATAATACCATCAATCTCTTCAAGTTGTGCAGGCTCAGCACCAATTTCTTGTAAAGCATCTCGAATACCTTTTGCCTTTCTTTGTAATTCTTCTATATGGCTTGTATGAGCAATAGCCTCCATACCCAAAGTTTTCATCCTATCTAACTGTTGGTTGAGAACGTGTGTATCTGAAGTGCTGGGCTCCATAGTAGCATCCCCTAACTGTTCCTCGGCACCACTTAGCCATGACAACATATTGGCTGTTTTGTCTGTGAATTCCTTCTGTCTGGCTGCCATGTCATAAAGTTTATCGCTATGTTCAGTACATCTTGATTTCAAGTGTTCGAATCGATTCACCAGGCCTTTCATATGAAGTTTGATATTTTCACCTTCAGTACCGTCCAATGTAAGCCTACTCACTCTCTTAGCTTTATCTCGTCCAATTCGGAATGCCTCCATCTCAAACTTGTGTAACTGAAAAAGGAATGAACACAAAATTGTGTAACAGAAAAAAAGAAAGAACACAAAATTGTGCAACTGAAAAAGGAATGAACACAAAATTGTGTAACACAAACTTGACCTCTTTACCATGTAAATAACTATAGAGCAGAAGGTACAACAGAATACATTCAACAAGTGACTGAAAAGGCAGGTGTTCCAACAAAAGATGGATTAAAGCCGTTTCCAGCTGTTTCCAACCATAATATTGCCACAGCAGATGGTGAACAGAAATTATTTCCTGGAAACAATCTTTGAAAAAAAAATGAAAACATACCCTTACAGAATCTGTAAATTTCTGCACGGTCAGATTAAGAAACCGGACATCAGCTTGGTGGGCGATTACATCCTGTGTAAAGTCCTGAAATAACAAACAAATACACGTTAGGATTGCATCTTTGTTAATTTTGTTTATTTATGGTTCAATGTCATACTCAAGAGTATTTCATTTATATGATGTTGGATTGTCTATTTCACACCGTTCCTTACAGCGGAAAACCAGGAGGAAACCTCGTAAAACCCATTCCCGCGATTTCCAGAGCCACATCGTGTGACTTGATCATATACCTGATGGTTGACAAACAGACTCAATCTCGTTGACGGTATTTTGAGGCAGGATAGGTAAGCGCACATGCACCACACAGCCGTGGGCCAATATGTGTTAGACAGATCAATGCTCTATAATGTGTTCCATTATTCTAGCCAATGTGAAGTTTACAGTTCACAACTATTGTAATGATGACATTACTATTGAAAAAAAAAAACAAAATGCCGTATTTAATAAGACAAATAATTTTTGACAATTACACATTTTTGCAATTATTATTTTTCAAAATAAATATCTAATAGAAAAACCAGTGACACAAGGTCAAAGGATGATCAGCAAGTCTATCATAAGTTCTTGTGACACAAGGTCAAAGGATGATCAGCAAGTCTATCATAAGTTCTGGAAACTCTTCCTACGCATATTCCTTACTTTATGCTTTTTGGAATCCTCTCTGATGTTGTCCAAGTCTTGACTCTTTCTGGCCTGCTTCTTCAGCTCAGTTTCTGCTGATTTCAGCCAGCTCTCAAACTTCTGGGCTTCTTCTCCAAATTTCTTCAGTTCATCTGAGGCAGCTGTTGTGTGTTTCCTTCTCAATTCACATGCCTTTTCAGCCTGGTTACATACAATGGATGGTTAGATTGAGCATCAAAAGTTCATTTTTTCACTCATCAAAACGTGAATATACACAAATTATTCTAATTGATTGTTAAAATTTAAACATAGAGTGCGCTTGGAGATCAATTGATTGATTGTTGTTCTGCGCCATGCTTAAGGTTATTTCACGTATATGACGGCGATGTGTTCTAACAGTAATTGACACTCGTACAACCATAAAATACAAAGCTTATTGCAACAGATGGGATTTGAAACTTTGGATGGAAAACAATAACGCTTTACTCCAACAAAAAAAGGAGAGAAAACATATTAGCATCACAAACAAACAAGAACCCAGTGACTCTGAGTTCACAAAATTTCTAACAGAAATTCTATTGCTGACATGACCTTTTACTTATTCCGGAAGTAAATTTTGAGATCAAATAGTCTGAAATTAATGCAAATGAAGTCATACTTAAAGTTTGTTTGTTTGTTTCGATTGTTTGATTGAGGTAAAATGGCGCACTTAAGGTTATTTCACTCCCATGACTATGTGTGAGAACAATGGGTGAAAGAAGCCCACCATTCACTGGTAACAAACACAGACCAAACAGAAACAAAAAACAAAAAACAAAAAGACAAAATACAAAGACACCATTAACAGATTGGCACCCGGTTGCCCCTAGGCTCTAAGAGCACCAGGACCCCCCTCGCAACAATATGCTTTTAAAAAATTAAAAAACTTTGGGAATATTGATGAAAATAAATTCTAGCATCAACTTCTCCCCATTAACGTGTAACAATCTAAAAAAACAGTAACCATTGCTTAAAAAAAACTTAGGAAAGTTTACCTTGGTAAAGTGAGATTGTATATCCATGACTAGATCCTGAAGCTCAAGCACCTGTTCTGGGGTCAGCTCTTCTGTTTGGTGTTCCAATAACTGCTCTACCTTGAAGGTCAGAGCTGTGATGGGCTGCTGATGAGCTTTTATGTCAACAGACATACCCTGTATGAAAATATAGGTATTTATTACATTCTGTGGTAAAAAAACAACATATTTCTATATCAAACAATTGTTGAATTTAGGTACCAGTAGAAGGTTGGTTGGCTGAATGGTCTAGGTGGTATGTACTACAGGCAATTTTGTTCTTAGAGGTGTATATTTCACACATATTTTATCTGAATTTGGATCCAAGAGAGGGTTATCCAATGAAGTTGAAAAATTAAACTGACATCATCCTAAAATGTTGAATAGATATAATTTTTATAAACAAAAAAACTCGTCGAGGAACAAAATTTCATAAGTCTTAATTGTGTTTACTCATTGCAACGCGAATTAAAATACACATAGAAGATTGAAGTTTGTAACATACACTGTATGGAACTATTCAGTTCAGCTTTTCTATAAAAATGTACACAAAAGATGTCTAATTTGAGTCGAAAACCTTTCTTAAAGAACACCCATTCAAACATTTTATACACAAAACAATAACTTGATTGATTGTTTGTTTGTTTGTTTGATTCAGCTTTATGGCAGTTTAGGATTATTTCATTCAAATATCGGCATGCCAGCCAGATGGGGGAAAAAACCCACCCACTTTGTCACTTGCAATGAACAAAGACAAGACAGGACAATCAAAATAACCAACAACGACGAGGCAACAACAGATCTGCTTCTTGTTGCATTTTTGATCTAAGGGCGCCAGCCGCCAGGGCATCTCCCTAGCAACCACCAGCTTTCACATATGACTTGATTTGTTTTTCTGTTGGATTGGGGTTTAGGGGTTTGATCGAACTCTAGGGTAACTCTGGAGCCACATCGTGGGGCTAACTGATAAACCTGATGGTTGACAGACTGACTCGATCCTGTGTAGAACGGTAAATCTAAATAGGATGAGTAAGCACACATGCTACCACTAAGCCATGGCCGCGTGCCCACATATGACTTGATTGTATGTTATTATACTGTACCTCAATCTCTTTGGCTTGTTCTCTGAGTTTCTCCGGCTCATCACTAAGACTCAGTCCATTTCTTAATTGACTGCTTATTCCTTTAACCCAATCTAATTGATCAAGAAGCTCTTTATTAAGCTGTTCAAACTGCTCACTGGTGAATGCCTGAACGGAACAGATAGAATATAATCGACATTTAGACAAGAACACAGCCCTCTTGAAGCATTTGGGGATATATATAACATTCACCCAATTCGACTACGTGCTCAAATAGATCAACCCTTCTCAGCTACTGTGTTGGTGGCATGCTATCATGTTTTTACCTGAATATGTTAGAGCAAATATTTTAAAATAGCAATTTGATTTACCTACAGCAAATGTTAATAATAATCTTCCCAAAGATAGATTAAAAAGCTGATAGTTACAGTCTAGAAAAGAGCTCCAGAAAAAAACTGGCCAAAATAGAAAAAATACAAAATTTCAGTTTTTCCCCAAAAAGTACCAAACCCACTCTGCTGCTTATAGTCATATATGTTTGACATTATAACATGAGAAATTGGATAGAACAAAAAAGATGAATAACATAAAACAGTGCACAGCAATAAAACATTGTTAAATTGGCAGAATGGTTAAGTGCAAATATACAGGTCCTCTACCACAGTTCAAAAGGATTCTGAAAAGATACAATCAGAAACTATAGCAATTATCAGCGACACCCATATATGCAAAACTATTAGACGCAATATTCTAGTATTAGACTAAGAAAGACAATAAGGCCATTCTCATCAAAGAAATATAAAACATGTACAAATTCACGCCTTCTAATTGCACTTTTTTCGTTTAAGATTATTTTCTTCAGTCTTTGATGAGAGTGACCTTAGTTTGAGAATGGGAAGCACAAAATCCCAAATATATTTGATATCCCGCATGCATACCAAAGGGCACCCTTTACACAAATACAATGGGTGTTCAGTTCAACGTCACATACTCACGCTGATGCTGTTAAAAAATTTAAAATCTGTTATTGACATTTGCATTCTGGTAAGCAAAAATATTAAATATACCTAAAATTAAATAATGAAATTAATGGGGCATCCTGAAAAGCAAAACTTAACATGGGTTAAACATCAAAATGAAACATGAAGTCGATGGAACCTAATATTTAACATCAATGATTTAAATTGTAACAAATTAATCATTTGAACCAATAAGGCAAGTTATGTTAAAACTTAGGTTCCAATATGAATTTTCATCCATTCTCGTATAGGAATAATTATCCTCGGAAATGAAAGAAAACATACTGAAATCACACAAATTCCGTGCAAACAATTTGAACATCAAATCTACTTAGCCACTCTTGAATTGGATCTACAAACATTAACATGCTACTGGATTATTTACTTCTTTAAAACTGAAAACTTATGACAGTCTTTAAATGTTAGTCAAAACTCCACAAAGCACACAGTTCCAAGTTCATTCAAATGGTATCAGTCACTTTTGAGCTATCCACCATGCATAGCAGGGTTCTGGCAGGGCAGCGGGCAGACATGCTTGCACCCATACCTTCCATTCAACGTCCTCAACTTCAGCCATTTTATCTGCAATTACAGCTACAGGTCCTCTCTTCATTGATAGAACTTCTAGCACTTGATTTTCTTCAATTCCCCCAAGTTCTGGATAATTCTTTAGAAGTGAGTCTCCAGAGCTGGTTGGGCTTGATTTCAAACAACTGGACAATTTGCTCGGTGATTTCGGGCTGATTCTTTCACTAGACTGATTCACTGAATTATCCAGGTCTCCATCAGCAAAATTTTGATGGTCATCACTTCCATTTGCCCGATCAACAACGGTATCCACAAAGTCATTAAAGGCAACTTTTTTATGTAATCTGTTTGCTTTCTGATGATCTTGTCCAGAAGATTCTGACGTGACATAAGCTAGTCCTGAGGAGGAGCTTTCTGATTCTGGTGATTCCAACTCACTCAGAGTTTCGGATGTCTCCTCGTCTGTTATAGTTATCTGTACCTTTGGAAAGCGCCTACTATCCGAAAGATTTGGCGAAACAGAATCCACTGTATGATCATCATTAGTGTCCTGAGATGAGTCGTTCCACCCCTGCTTCTTCCAGTGTTCTTTGTATGTATCCAGACTGTCTGCACTAGATGCGTGCGATAAGTAATCAGAATGCAATCCAATGTTTCTAGGTAAGCTAGAACTCCGGTCTCTCAAAGTTTCCTTAGACCCAGATCCAATAATAAGACCACCTGCTAAGGCCACTCGGAAAGGTATACATTTGTCTTTTTGTAAATCCCGATAAGTTCCCATCATTGGGTCAATGATGCCAGTTTTCAAGGCTTCTTCTAGTGTTATGATAGTATCATTTCCAAGATCCCGAATCTCATTAAAATTGGGATTGATAAAAGTACTTTCGATTGCTTCTTCCAAAGAGACGTACTTGTTGAGAGACGGATCCCAGAATGTAGCTGAATAGTCATCGTACAAACCTTGATTAAGTGCAGTGTATAGGGATGATCCTGTTGGACAAATGACGAAACCTTGTCGGATAGCTTCATCCAATGCCATAACAATATCTGATTGCGGGTGTTTGAATTCTCCAGCTTTTACGTCAATCATTCCAAGGCTGGCAGCCCTCTTCAATGTTATTGGTGTACATGTATCTGGATCAATGACTTGTGAATCTGTTACATCCAGTAAACTGTGTCTCTTTGTCTCCATATGTTGCTGTGGGACAGACAAGCATTCAGCGCTTCTAGATGTCATTTTGTCCCCTAAAGATGCACCAAGATGTGAATCAACGCTTAACAATGGTTGAAGGATACAGCTGAAGTTATCAGTAGGCTTACTCACAGCCCTGCATGCCCAGTTCATGATCAGTCCGGAATTCACAGCCTCGGATAAGCTAACTTGTTTGTCTTTTGATGGATGTTGTACGGTATTAGTGTTGGGATCCACAAGCCCTCCTTCCACTGCCTCTCTTAGAGTCAGTCTTCTGGATAATCTTGGGCTTGTTCGTCCAGTTGGTGAACGCAAACAAACAGCATCAGCATCTAGGAGCCGTTTGTCCATAGCTTCACCAAGAGTCTGAGATTCCCTTGAACGAGGATCACTGAAGCTATTGTTTTCCTCTTGGTATATACCCGTGACAACTGCCTCATACAGTGGTATGGGGAAAGTCAATGAAACTATTAACCCTTCTTTAAGGGCAGCTGCCAGTGATATTTTGTTCTGACGAGATCGTGACACAGTGCCGGTTTCTACATCAAGTACACCTGATTTAATGGCTTGACCAAAAGGAATAAATTTATTATGATGATAGTCCTTTATGTAAGTGTGTGATGTGTCCACAGCATTTTGTCTCCAAGCCAAAGACAATGGAGTTTTCTTCCCTGTTCCTGGATCCACAATAGAAACCGATTCCTTGTCATAATAACCCAAATCTATAGCATTACAAAATGTCAAATGCTTGCCATGTTTGTTCAGCTCTGTGTCAGTTTGACACAAAACACCATCACATAAAGCTTCCTTTAGGGGTAGACGAAGATCCCTCAGATTCACCTCTCCTTTTTTGCCATCAATATAACCTTTATCCACAGCCTTTTTCAGAGTCAAGATGGCATCCATTTCTGGCACATATATATCACATTTTGATCCGTCACATAACCCTGATTTAAGGGCCTCAGTCAAGGACACATCTTTCAGAGATCTGGGGTCCGTCATAATCATATTATCACTCAGTGCATTTCGAATCATCAAATCTGCTGGGTTAAGACCCTCACTGTCAAGGTCATTTATTAAGTTATTTTCAATAGCTTCAGCTAATGTCCAAACCTTTCCAGTCTCTTTGTTCAACATGATACCAGAATCCGGATTTATAATGTTTTGTTTCAAAGATCGCTCCCAAGACAAATATGTTTTAGAAGCAGGATCAAAGATTATGACATTGTCAGCTTTAATATGGCCAACATCTATTGCCTTTCGAACACTACAAAACATATCACTTTCTCTTAGTTGACCATTATGTGGATCAAAATAGTTCAACAGGGCATCCTTGAAACTCTGCGAAGGGAGACTGAACTCAGTTTTCTGAACTTCAGATTCATTCGTTTCAGGTCTTCCATTGAAAGTTTCAAAGTTAGATCCTACTGTAGCAGAGTCTGACTGCATGTAGCTGTCTTGTACCATTTGTTTCAAGACCTCCAGAGATATCTTATAATTTGCTGGAATGGTTACAAATCCAGAATCCATGGCCTCTCTCCAGGACATAAGAACACCATTTGTAATGTCTACAATGTTTCCTGTATTTTGGTCAATAATTCCTGCATCACAGGCCTCGTCAAAAAAGCAAAGTGAATCTTGTGGTCTTGGTCTAAAGCACACAGAATCTTTCTGCACAATGCCACATTTCAAAGCCTCAACAAGTGTCATTGACCTTCCTGTTTTGGGATCAGTCATTGTACCTCTGTCAATATCACATAAGCCACCAACTACTGAATGGGTTAAACTAAGACCAAGTCCTGATTTTGGTAAAATGCTAACATTTTCAATGGTAGAATCTGAATCCTGGTCACATGATGTAAAAGCTTCAGGGATTGTAAAGTCACTAGAAATGTTTGATTCAGTTAGAGATAAGAAGCTACCAGAGCAATCAGAATCTATGGCTCTCTGTCGCTTGATGCGTTGGTTAAAAACATTCCCTGTACTCGAAGGCCGGTCAGCTGGCTCAAACTGATTGGAGTCCAATATGTTTGGATTGAATATGAGGTCATCATTAACTGCTTCCCACAATGTAACAGTTTTACCAGTCTTATTTGTAATAGTACCAGAAACTCCATCAATGATCCCATCTTTAATGGCTTTGTCTAATGGAACTTTACTCCTATGTCCAGGGACTTGAACACATGACAATTTCGGGTTAACGAGGCCAATTGCAATGGCATCTAACACTGATAATCTATCGCCAGTTTTGGGATTAATGATTTTCCCAGTTGATTCATCCATTAACCCTTGTTCTTGTACATCTTTTAAGCTAAGATGTGGTGTTCTGCCATCAACTACAAAGCCTTTATCCAAAGCATGTTTTAATGGAATCACTTTGTTCGATTGTGGATTTTTAATGGAACAGGTCTTAGCATCAAGGATTCCAAACTGCAGAGCTTCGTCCAGTGGAATTAGACTGCCGCTAACTGGATTCCTTATCAAAGTTTGAGTACTTTCAATCAGCCCTTTCGCTATTGCTTCGGATAGTTCAAGTTCAGAATCATCTCTAGGATCATGGAAAGTTCCTGTGCTTCTGTTGTATAACCCAAGCTGTATAGCTTCTTCTAGACTAAAGCAGAGATCTCTTGAATCTACGAAAAGGCCAGTTTCAATAGCCTCTTGGAAACTCACTTTTATGTCATTGGAACTGCTGAAAACAGTACCATTGGTGATATCAAGCAAACCACTTTCAACTGCTCTGAACAAAGATTGAATAGTCATTTTACTTGGGTCTTTCACTAAAGTCAAGTCTGACATCAGAAGACCTCCATCAATGGCTTTCTTTAAATTAACCTTTTCACCCATAAATGGATCTTCTATTCTTGGTCCCTCCATATCTATTAACCCATATGAAAACGCTTCTGGAATGGACAACTTGGAATGTTCAACATCAATAACGAATCCTTCTCGCACAGCTTTAACTAAAGGAATGCTTGATATCAGATCCTGTGATTTGAGTGATCCTGTGCCTAGACTAACAATACCATCTTCAATGCCTTGATCCAAGGATACAAATTTATTATCTCTGAAGTGCTTTACTCTCGTTTTGGCAGAATCCACCAGCCCAGAATCAACCGACTCCTGCAATGTAAGTTGTTGGCCTGATTTAGGATGAACGAATCTCCTTTTATTAACATCATATAGCCCATTGTCAACAGAGGCTTTGAGACCAAGGTCAGGCCACTGAGCATCAATTATTAAGCCTTTTTGTACAGCTTCCTTGAAACCTACAAGTTCCTTTGTAGTTGGATCAACAACACACTCAGACTTTAAATCAAACTTCCCACTCTTGATAGCCTCGCCTAAGGTTATAAAATTGTCAGAACCCATATCTCTGATCAAAATGTTCTCAAATTGGGAACTGTCTGAATCACCAATTGAAGATTTCCTCCATGAAACACTAGAAAAACTATCTCTTTCATGTTCATCCGCCTCGAAGAGACCATTTGAAATAGCCTCCTTTAGAGATATAGGTGTCTTGGTATCAGGATCTATAATGTTAGACCTATCAGGATCTATTACACCAATATTTGTTGCTTCGGTGATGCTAAGAGGTCGTCCTGTGAATGGATCTTTGACAGTGGCGAGTTTAGTGTTAACAACACCTAATTTTATTGCATTTGCTAATGTAAATCCTTTCTTCGGAAAATGAATCATAATGTCACTATCTATTGCTTCCTTGACTGACATAACTTTTCCCCCAGAGAGTTTGAGTTTGTTGTTTTGTACATCATACATCCCCTGATCAAGAGCACTTTGTAAAGTACTGATAGAACCAGATAAAGGGTCTTTAATAAGTGTATGTTCAGAATCTATTACACCTGCATCTAATGCCTCCTGTATAAAGAGATTTCTTTTAGACTCTTGGTCAAACAGTAGACCGGTTTCAGCATCAAACAATCCCTCCAGAGCAGCATTAGGAAGGGTAACTGGTGAGCATATAGTTGCTTGTCTCAATATACCCATCTTCAGTGCTTTATGTAATGGTAGTAGTTCTTCTTGCTCTGTATCAACAACTAAACCAGTTTCAGGATTAATTAAATCATTTGCCAGAGCTTCGTGTATTGAAAAACATTTTCTCGAAGCAGTATCCAAAATTATTGCATTCTCGGCATTGATCATTTTGTCCTGTATGGCTTGTCCAATTGTCACAGAATTTCCTGTCTTAGGATTGATAAACTTTCCAGTCTTTTGATTTATTAACCCCTGCTGAATGCACTCAACCAAGTCATGAACAGTGGAATTGTTTTGAGATACTATAAGTCCTTTCTCTACAGCTTCAGCTACAGATAATATTTTGCCAGTTTTAGGATTCTTGTATGTTCCCTTTTCAGCGCTTAATATTCCCATTTGAGAAGCCCCTTCAATTGTCATTGTAGTTCCAGAGACAGGATCTCTGACCTGAACTGTTTTCTTATCAATAAATCCAGATTCAATTGCACTATGAAGAGACATTGTTAGATTCACAGAAGGATCTTTGATCTGACAAGTGCTTCTATCAAATAACCCTTCATCTATCACTTCTTGAAGACTAAAGCCAGGTTGAATCTTAGTGTCAATCAGAATGCCTGCATCTAAAGAATCAAGGAATGATCTAGTACCTCCATCAGAAGAGTGATATGAACCATCCATTCTACTGATAACCCCATGATCAACAGCTGTCTCAAAATCCAACACAGATTTAGTTTCAGGATCGTGTACTTTGATCAAATCGACATCCAGCAATCCTATTTTGAGCGCTTCCTCTAATTGCAATTCTTGTTTAGTCTCTGGATCTATGAAACATTGAGATACATCGTCATATAAACCTTCATCCATGATTTCTGATAAAGCTAACTTGAGTGGAGCTTTAGTTTTGACTATTAACCCCTTTTCCATTGCAAAGGAAAGAGATAGTTGATTTCCTGACATATCCTTCATCTTCCCTTCCTTTAAGTTGATGATCCCAGCACTTGCAGCTTCATTGAGTGTTAATAATTCACCAGAAATGGGATCCTTTATGAGTGAAGCAGGATCAATTATTCCACCTTCAAGTGCATTTTCCAAAGATATTTTTTCGCCTGACTGTGGGTGACTTATTGTGTTATTTACTGGGTCATAAAGCCCTTTGTTTAACACTTCATCCAGAGAAATTGGAATTGGCATTGTTAATTCTGGAATAATATCCAAAAGATTTCTGATCTTTTTGGACCGCCAAACATTCATGATGTCTCCAGATTCAGGATCAATCATCCCCCAAGACAAAGCATTAGACAGGGTAACCTGGTCCCCAGTAGATGGATTCAGAATTTGTGTCTGTGGATCAAGCAGTCCCCTTTCTACAGCTTGAAGCAGATTTAATTCCTTCCTTGACAAGGGGTCATATATCTTCTTCGATAGTGGGTTAAACATATTTTGATCAACAGCTTCCTTTAATGAAAAACCTCCATTTTCTGGGAAATCTACTGAAAGAAGACCTAGTTCATGGCCATCAGCCCACAACAATTTACCAGTTTTAGGATTTAACAACTTTTGTTTCACTGCTTCTTGAATAGTTACAGGAAGTTGATCATTTGGATTTGTGATGGTGGAATGTTCATTAATGATACCTGATTTTATGGCGGAATTTAAGGAAATAATCTCTCCTGTTAATGGGTGCTTTACTTTCCCATCACTAGTCAAAAGGCAAAGTGTTTTAGCAGCTAACAGAGAGAAGCACGGTTTTGCTGGATTAACAATGATACCTTGCTTTTTTGCTCTGACTAATGTCAATACTTTTTCAGATAGAGTGTCTAAAGCAGTTCCCATATTTGGATCTATGAGTCCAAGTTCAATTGCCTTTGATAATTGGTGAGCATTTCCAGTTTTAGTATCCTTTACAAAACTTGATTTGTCAAGAATGAGATTCTTACTCATTGCCTCTTTTAATGTAATTTCATTTTCAAAGCCTAATATGACATGACCTGTTTTTGAGTTAATCTGGTTTTCGTTGACCAATTGGTACAGTGTCAGTGGGAATGATGTTGGAGAAGAGAGATCAGATCCATTTGTATTTTCACTACTAGTTTTAACGTCACCATTAGGTATAACTTTCGGAGTTGCAGCATCAAGGATTAAAGATTTTTTCACAGCTTCATTCAGAGGTAATCGTTTTAAAGATTTAGTGTTTAACACTTCACAAGTCTTTGGGTCAACGACACCTCTATCTATAGCTTCCCTAACAGACAAATGCTGTTTAGTTTTTGTGTCGAATATTGCTGAAGTCCTTAAACTAAGGTAGCCTTTGTTCAACATATCTTCGAGAGACAGTAGTTTTCCTGTGTCTGTATCATGAAATGTTTTGCTCTTTGGTTCATACATTCCAGACTCCACAGCTTCTTTCAAAGAAATAGTTGCACTGGAAAGCTCAGTTACAAATCCACATCGCTTGGCTTCAGTCCAGGAAATCCATTTTCCTGAAACTGTGTCCTTTACCAGTCCTCTTTGACAATCAAAAACACCTTGCTTGGATGACAACTGAACAGGTAATTGGTTTCCTACTTTGCGGTCTAACATCCTTGTGTTTTGAGTAACTTCCCCCTGGCATATCAGATTTAAAAGGCCTTCCCCAATCACTTGTTTGAGTTGTGATATATTATGTTCATTGTTACTTTCTACAGGCAGACATTCAACGCGAAGGAGGCCAGTCAGAACAGCTTCTTTGAGTGAGCATATTTTGTGCAGTGAGAAATCTTCTATATTGCCTGTTTTTAAACTAACTTGATTGGCTTCACATGCTTCAGCAAAAGATTGGTATCCACTTTCAGTTTTAAACAGCAAGTAATCAGAGTTCAGCAGGTTAATATCTATAGCTTGGGCAAGTGATAAACACACACCGGACGTCGGGTGTTTGATTGCCATTGAAGTAGGGTCCCAAAAACCGGTGATTAATTTTTCCATAAATGCTGACAATGTATTATGAACAGGCACAGCAACTATAAGTCCTCTTTTTAGACCTTCTGCTATATTGAAGTCTTTATTGTTCAGTGTGTCTTTCACTTCACCGGAAGTAATGTCAATAATACCACTATGAATTGCTTCACGAAAAGTCAATAATCGACCAGAATTTGAGTCTGTGATTTTAATGCTTTTAGGATCAAGCACTTTCATTTTCAAAGCTTTTTCAAGTGAAAGATGGGAGCCAGTATTATGTTCGTGAATGGTATTTCCCTTTGCTGATAAGCAGCCTCTTCTGGAAAGTTCAGCTAATGTTAAAGGTTTAACAGATTTTATCACAATGTTTTGTTTCACAGCTTTTTCTAGTGGAATCTGTTTGTTTTCAGCAATAGTAATATCAGATGTTTTTGGATCAATGATGCCTTTAGTTATTGCTTCCATTAATGAAATAATCTCCCCAGGTAATTGAAGATCAGTCAAGTTAGGAGAGATAAACCCATGTCTAAGAGCAGCACCTAACGAAAAGTAGTTCTTAGTTAGAGGGTCCAAGAAAAGTTTAGTACTAGGATTATAGTGTCCACTCGCGACAGCATCTTGCAGCGACAAAGGGAATCTTTTCAAAGGCAAATGAGGATCAGTTGATTCCATACTAAACTGTTTACTTGATGGATCCAGCTTAGGCTTATTATGAATCTGGAATAAGAAGGCAATTGCAAAAGAAATTAGCCTGTTAAACAAAAAGACATTTATTAAATAAATTAACAACTGAAAACTTAAGCTAAAATGATAATGAATAGAGTTCCTACCTTAATAGGTGTTTCTTTTCCTTCCAGTTCAGGTGGTACAGACTTTCCAATTACCTTAACAGTCCCACTGACATCTTCAGTCTCGGTTTCAACAACTCCAACTGTTAATGCATCTTGTATGGACATCTTTTGGCCCGTTGAGGAGTTGACCACTGTGCCAGATGAATCTATAGTAAAGCCTGGTTTAGTTACATAAGACGCAGAACTGGAAGTGACACGTACCTCTGTAGATGTTTTTGAAATAACTTCACCATTCTTGACCACAGTTTCCGCCACTGGTTTCAAAGGAGAGCCTTCTAGTATAGTCACAATTTGTTTCTTCTGTTTGCCAGTTTTACTTTTAAGTGTGGTTTCATCCGTAGAGGACAGTTTGGGCTGAACATATCCTTGTGAAACGGCTTCCTCAATGGTCATCTTCACAGGCGAATCATTTGAGCTCGGCTTGGTAAATGTTCCTTCTCCCAAATCAAGGTACCCCTTTTGAATAGCTTGATGGAAGGAAAGATGGTCAGCTTTAGTTTCTTGTCTAGGTTTATCATCGGCAGCTGTATCTGAGGTAGCAGTTAAGAAACCACATATGATAGCTTCATCAATCGACATATTTGTTCCAGTTTCAGAATTGATAAATTTTCCATCAGAATCAAAAAGTTTTTTCACATGAGCTTCTGCAAGTGTCATACTTTCTGAGGGGGAGGATTCCTTAAGCAATCCTTTCGTAATGGCTTCTTTGACAGGAATTAATTGATCATTTTCAATGTCTTTGAATTCACCCGACTTTACATCAATAAGGTCTTGTTTCAGTGCTTCTTTGAATGTTACTGTAGCTCCATTAAGACTAGTTGGGACTTGAACTTCCCCTTTAACCATTATAACTGATCCTGGTTTGCGTTCCCTTGGAAAGGCAAAAGGTGACAAGCTTCCCATCTGCATAGCTTCACTGATGTTTAACCAGTTTCCAGACATACTATCCCAAAATTTTCCAGTCTGTGGGTTGATAAGTCCACTTGTAAATGCATCAACAAACGTCATAGTTCTAACATTTGGGCTTAGGTGAGGCGATATTTGAAAAGTGACACCATTGTCGTTTGTGATAATGCCATCAATAATCATCTGATCAACAGTGCTGCTCCCACGAAATTGGTGGTGAGAAAACATTCCAGTTGAGGTGTCAATGTGTCCATGTTGTAGAGCTTCAGTAAATGTAAGCGGCAGAGCTGATAAGTTATCAGTACTTCGGCTTGGTTTGTGCTCAGTTATTACAAGTTGTCGTCTCACAGCTTCTGCAAGATCCATACTTTTCCCAGTTTTCGTGTCTATAAACTGACCGGAGGAATCAATTATACCCATTCTCAGAGCATCATCAACATCAATTAGGGTACCTCTTCTAGTGTCGATCACATTAGATATTGTCACGGTTCCACCTGGAGTCTTAACATGTGTTTTTCGCTGAGTTTTAGTGACGGTTTCCACAGAGCCAGCTACTAAACCTTCTTTCATGGCTTCTTCAGTAGGTACCTGCTTCCCAGCAGCTGTGTCATAAAACATTTTCTTGTCTGGGGAAAGAATACCTCTTGATACTGCCTCTCCTAAAGATAATTCCATGTTTGACTTTGTATCCAAGACTGATTTGACGTTGATGTCCTTTGATTTGACAACTGATGTATCTTCACCACCTGTCCTAAATCCAATAACAAGATTCTGTTTCAGGGCTTCCATAAGATCAAATGACATTCCACTATGTGAATCACTGTATGTTCCCGTAGTAACATCAATTATGCCTCTGCGAACAGCTTCTTGTACAGGCAACTCTATGCCAGTCATAGGGTCCCTTACACTTTCCACCTTGATTCCATCAATGACAACAGATGAATCCGAAGAACCTAAGGCTGAAATCGGACGAACTGTTGCCAAGCCTGAATCAACTGCTTCTTGTAGAGACATTTTATTCCCTGTGACTGGATCAATTACGCGACCAGAAGGCACATCAAATAATCCACGCATAGCTGCTTCTCCAATTGACATACTTTCTCCAGATCTTTTGTCGATAACCGATTTGATAGACATAGTTTCATGCATAACTTCGGTGACATGTGGTGTACTCCCCCTTTCAAATGTATCCCGAGGGGAAATCACATCAGAGAAAGATTTATCAGCAGATATCAGACCTTGATCAATGGCTTGAGGGATAGGAATATCTTTACCAACCGTTTTATCATGATAGACACCTTCCTGTAGATTTAGTAAGCCCATGTCAATAGCCTTAGAAACTGGTAAATCCGCCCCTGTGTTTGGATCTTTCACGGACTGGATTGAGAATGTTTTCTTTTCACGAATAACAGTGGATTCTAATTCAGCTTGGTCAACACTACCTTCTTCAGCTTTTACAAGTCCCTCTTTGACAGCATCACTAATGCCGATAGTTTTTCCCCTATGATCAGTGTAGCGCCCAGAATTTTCATCAATTATTCCTCTAGCAATAGCATCGTCTATGGGGAGAAAACTTCCACTTGCTGGGTCATATGCTGATTGCAAAACAAAGGCTTGTTTTTGTCTGGCATGGACAATTCTTACAGGCTCAATAGGTTTTGCTGATGTTCCAGAAACCAATCCTTGCTTCACAGCTTCACTGAGTGGAATAACTTCTCCTGTTCTTAAGTTTCGCATAATTCCTTGTTGTATGTCTAAAATACCTCGTTCTGCAGCCTCAAATATAGGAATATCTTTCCCAGTACTTGGGTCTTTCACATATTGAATGCTTAAGGTCCGTGTGTGACTAACTAAATCCTCTCTGGATCTGTCATACGTCTGATTAGTTGTTTGTTTATTATCAACTTCAGCTGCAACCACCCAGCCACGCTCTATTGCTCTCTGTATAGGCATGAATTCTCCAGTTTGCGGGTTAACAAACAGGTCTCTGTCTTCTAGTATAATACCCTGTCTGACTGCCTCTTCAAGACTCATCCGACTACCAGTGGAAGGATTAACCACATGAGCTACTCTTACAGATCTTTTATCAGCCACTGTTAGTTCAGCCTTTAGTCCGGATACCGTTTCAATGTGCTTGGTGGCAAAGCTGTCAACAATCTTTCCTTCAACAAGTCCAAGTTTAAAAGCTTCCAGAATTGTCAGTGATTCGCCTGTGGTAGTGTCGCAATAGGTTCCTTCTGAAACGTTGACAATTCCTTTTCGGAGAGCAGTGTCCAAATCTAATCTTCGATTGGTATTTGGTTCTATCACAGCATCTACGTTAATTTTCTTCACTGTCTTTTTGATGACCTTTTCATTTGAGCCTTTGTTAAGTGTTGCTTCAGTCACAGTACCATCACTTATCAACTGATCAAAGCTTAGTGGCATAGCTGTTCGTAGATCTGTCATATGTCCAGTGCTGTCAAGGACTCCAATACCAAATGCTTCTCCAATAGAATAAACCTGGTCTGTGTGGGGATCAATGACCTTCATAGATTGTGGGTGAAGTAGGCCACTATGGAAAGCTTCTTTCAGTGTATGTGAGTGTCCTGTGGTAGGATTTGTAAAGATTCCAGTTGAAGTATTAAGGTAACCACTTGATATTGCCTCACTGACGCTCATCACTTTGGATATAGGGGTTCCTTCAGAGAGTATTTCTTCAGTTTCTGTAATCTCCAACATGTCTGGTTGTACTTTGCGGACATTGGTTGCTTTAACTGAAAATGCCTTTTGTAGTTTCTCTTTAGCCAACATCCCAGCTAAGACGGGCACACCAACAAAAGCCAACAACCCCATCTTAGCAGCATCTTTCAGAGCCAACTTACGATTGGAGTCTATGAATTTTCCACTTGTGGGATCTAGTCGACCTTCTTGTAGACCTTGCTGCACTGTAATTGTTCGACTTGATGTAGTATCATAAATTGTAGTTGATCCATCTATATAGCCACCTTTAATAGCTTCAAGTAGGGACATCTTTCTTCCAGTTGCAGGGTCGGTGAATTTCCCCGAATCATGGTCAAAGAGTCCAGCATCAATAGCAGATATCAAGGTCAGTTTTTGATTGCTGTGTACATCCTCAGCAGTAGGGTCTAGGAGTTGATCTCTTATGGCATCCAAAATAGCTATCCTAGAGCCAGTTCTGGGGTCAGTGTACTGGTTTACATTAAGGTCAAGTAATCCCTGATCTATCGCTTCCCTGAAAGAAAGTCTCTTTGAACTGGATTTGTCACCTCTTGATGCATTTCGTCTCTGTACTGATGATTGTTGAGTTTCAGTAATAACTTCTGTGGTCTGTTCTGACATGTATTTTGAATCAGAAAATGGAGTGGATGAAGATAATGGTGATCTATCGGAGACAGATCTTTCTGAAGGTGTTCTTGGACTTATTTCTGCTAATCTCTGGTCAAGGATATTATCCTGTGAAGTTCGAATAGAAATGTGCTGTGGAAAATTGTCCGTCCTTGAAAGATGGCCAAATTTGACTGCCGCTTGAATAGACATGACTTCATCAGTAACTGGATGGATAAAGGTTGAACTGGATTCATTTATTAAATCTCTCTCAATGGCTTCACGGTATGATATATCCTTAACTTGACTATCAAATTCATATGATCTGTTTGATTTTCTCCTCTTAAAGTCAGGAGAAAGCCTTTTCCTCAATCTGTCCATAGTTTGTTTTACTTCTTGTTCTCGGACTAAATCACTTTGCATAATATTATCTTCATCTGAGAAAACATTTGGAATAAGGCCTTCTATCAACGCTTCACTCAATGGAATTCTTTCTTTTGTTCCTAAGTGAATCAGTTCTCCAGACCAGGGATCAAGGATTTTTTTGTCAATGGCTTTTGGAAGAGACAAAAGTCTTCCAGTCTTCGGATCAATAATTCTTGATCGATCTGGGTCTATGATTCCACGACTTATAGCATCTCTTAGCGATATTATGTTTCCAGATGGAGTATGAGTTAGTCTTCCTTCTTGCAACGTTATGATGCCTTCAACAATAGCCGAGTTTAGAGTTGGAAATGTATGGGGTGAGGCTCCCTTATGGGTTATGTGAGTTGTTTTCGTAGTTTCAGTCTCATAAGATCCCTTTCCTGACTTTGTTACATCATCACCATCACGTCTAATAGTATGTCTTGGAATGGTTGTGTCATGTCTGGTTACAGTGTAGTCTGTTGTACTCTTCAGTGCTTTTTGGATTATATCTTCAGCAAGTGTTTCTCCACTAATAGCAGCAAATGTTTGAGCCACCTTTAAGTCGACCATGCCTCTATAAAAGGCCTCGGTTGCAGTTAGCTTTTTTCCTGTTTTAGAGTCAATTA
The DNA here is from genome assembly GCA_034783855.1 of Mopalia kennerleyi. NCBI lineage: Eukaryota > Metazoa > Mollusca > Polyplacophora > Chitonida > Mopaliidae > Mopalia > Mopalia kennerleyi. Next base: position 31,011 of record JAVFBX010196641.1, read on the forward strand.
TTTCTCCAGTTGACCAGTTAAGCGTGACAGGTGAAGAAGAGCTTTCTGGACGGTATTGTTTTGCTAATTTCTCAACAATGTCTGAATCCAAGATACCTTTTTGTACAGCTTCAACAACTGTCATTCTTTGTCCAGATTCATTATCCACTACCTCACCTTTCATCCAGTCTATAGAAATGTTCCTATTTGATGAGAACATAGTAATTGGCTTCCCTGCATCAGCATCAAGACGATGGGATATCTGCTCTGCTGTCTGTAAATCAATTAGTCCACTTCTTACGGCATCAATAACAGTCATCTGTTGGCCAGTCTGAAGGTTAGTTATATTACCAGTGGAAAAATCAATCACAACATTTTTAACAACTTCAGACACCTGAGGGTTCCTAGAGGCATTAAGAAGGTGCAAGGGATCTGTGCGGTGAATAGTAGACTGTGCAAGAAAAGAGTGCAGTGCTTCTCGAGGATTCCCATCACCATGTTGTCTACTGCCACTTACCCTGATAGTCTCAACATTAATCCTTGGTTGAGGTTTGGAGATAACAGTTTCTTCCTGTGTAACAATGATCCCTGATGGTTGAGACACCCTAATGTCATCTCCTGGCTTGGCATATATTATGGTTGTCAATGGCTTTGAAGGTGACTCATCAGTAGGGAGTTGAAAACCATTTACCCTTGTTTCAGTTGTCTCTGTTGTACTGTAGGTGTTGGTCATTGGCATTTGTGTACTTGACCTAATCACTTCCGTAGTATCATATGTATTTGTGGGAGTTATTTGTTGGGTTGATCTGATGACTTCTGTTTTTCTGTCCACCTGTTTCCACATTACATCTTCTTTTAGTCTACTTCCTGTAAAGTTGTCATAAATGGCCTTCCCTGCCATAACAGGTGCTCCAACAATGGCTAGTAAACCTAGCTTAGCAGCATCCTTTGCCGATACTTTTTGACCTTTTTTCTTATCAGTGACCTCTCCGCTTTTTCTATCAAGAATATTTCGTCTCATTGCAGTATCCAAATCAACCATTTCACCCGATTCTGTGTCACATATTTTAGCACCATCGCTTGGAATTCGACCCTCAATAATAGCTCTCTCAATTGGTATATCTTCCTTTGTATTAGGATCATATAAACGTCCAGTGGCTGCATTATATGCTGATCCCATCATACCTTGATCCACGCAATCTTGAAGGGACTGAGTCTTTCCTGTTCTTGGATTGATAGTGGATCCAGTGTGTCCATCAATGATTCCCAGACGAATTGCTGCTGTAAGAGTGTATTTCCCCCCAGAATTTGGGTCAGTAATTGTTGTAGACTTTCCAGAGATAATACCAGTATTGACCGCTTCAGAAATGGTCAGAGCCCTACCAGACTGTGGATCTGTAAACATTCCTGTAGTTGGGTTGACAAGACCAGCTTCAATGGCATCCTGTAGGTTAGTGCAAGATGATGTTTCAGTCTTTTGAAATATTGGCTCTAGATGTATTCCCCTTGACTTAATTGCATCCAGGTCGACAATACCAGAGTTGAGGTGAACCAAACCACTAGATACCGATTGTGTCAGTGTGATGGACCTTCCAGTAGTCATATCTCTCAAGGCTGGGGTATTTGGGTCTATTAATCCTTCAGCTATCGCTGCACTAAGGGTAATTATTTGATTTGTGCCTGGGTGTCTGAAAGTTCCGGACTCTAAATCAAAAAGTCCAAGTCTGACAGCAGTTTCAAAAGAAACAGGTGGGGCTTGATGGGTAAAAACTTCATCTACTTTTACCTGGGTTGGCTCTGATATTGAGATAGAACTGAATGCTGAGGACGAACCTGGAAAAGCGTTGAAGTTATTTGTGGATTCCATTGTCACCTGAGAAGTAGCTGCTTGGCGTGGAGTTGGTCTCATAACTTGGCTTCTACCTTCCAATTGCTGAGAAGATGACTCAAAGCTTGTGTTGTAGTTCAACGTTTCCACAGCTGGTGATGGGCCTCTATTCTGTTGCAGCTGATGTAGTCTTGCGCCTTCAGCTTTTTCAGCCCTCATGTCTACAGAGGAAGCAATAACTGGGTCAATCATTTTCTTGATGATAGGCTGTTGTGATCGCAATAATTGTTTGGCTATTGTAGCTTCATCAGTTGTTTTTGAGAGAGTGAAAAAATTGCGATCAATGGCATCGTCAAATGACCAAGAAACTCCAGATCTTTTATCATAAAATTTGCCCTTGTCAATGTCAATTAGTCCTTCTTTAATAGCCTCCTGGACAGATATTTCTTTGCCTGTCAAAGTGTCTTTTACAGAGGTGACGTATTGGAGAATAGCTGCCGGAGAGCCAGCAACAAATTCGCTTCTCATAATCTCCTCTTCTTTTGTTTTGGATGTCATTTCACCATGGATCAGTCCTTTGTCTAATGCTATATTAATTGGCATATTTTCACCGGTCATTTGGTTGACGTAAATGCCTTTATTCAGATCAAGAATACCTTGTTCAACAGCCTCATCATAAGACACCATTTCCATTGTTTCTGGATTAATAACACTACTAACACTGAACGTCATAGTTTCAGACATGACCTCCTCTACAAGTGTGGCCTCGGTCTGTTCCTGTTCATCAGTAATATGAATACTTGACACAGAGCCACGATCATCATCTCCAGTCTCTGTTGTTTCTGTGAAGACCAGTCTTCTTTCTATAGCTTCATTGATGGCCATGGTCTGACCAGTCACAATGTTTATATACAAGCCACGTAATTGGTCGATGATGCCGGCTTCCATAGCCTCATTAACACTTACGGTTTTCCCAGATCTTGGATCAATAACAGAGGTGACTGCAAGTGTAATGTTCTTAGTTGTAATGACTCTGCTGCTGTCATCTGCTGACTGTGTTACAGAGAGAAGGTCTCCATCAATGAGTCCTTTGTCTATAGCTTCCGTAATCAGCATGCTTTCACCAGTTTTGGGGTTAAAATATAAACCCTTTGTTTCATCCAAAATACCTGCAGCTATGGCATCAGGCACATTCATCCGGACACCAGTAATGGGATGGAGTACAGTTTTCAAGTTGTAAGTTCTCGTTTCTCTTACACTACTATCCCCAAAGCCTCCATCTCCCTCAGCATTGCTTACATCTTCAGCTATCACTAAGCCTTCTTTAATGGCTTCACTTAATGGAATGCGTTTTTCTCTGCCAAAGTTATCAACACCAACATATTGCCCATTAATCTGGTCAATTATGCCTTGTCTAACAGCATCACTCACGCCAACTCTTTCCCTTGTTCTTGGGTGTAAAGCAGCGACGATAGTGAAAGCTCTTGTTTCTTTAATTGGTGCAGTGCCGGATTTAGAGACATCAGAAGTTTTGGAATGCTCAGCAACAATCCAACCTTTTTCGATTGCTGAATTAACAGACATTGTCTGTCCATTGGTTGGGTTGTAAAATGTCCCTTTTGTTAAATCTAAATAGCCCTTTTCAACAGCTTCCATCACAGAAATTGTTTTCATTGTTCTGGGATCTTTCACAGATTTGATGGTCATATGACGCTGTTCTGATATCACAGTTTGGTGAACACCTGGCTTGGAAAGGGTTGTTTGGGTAAGAGTGAAGGCATTGCCAGATGCTTTAGTTAAGTAGCTAGACTCTACCGTGGCTCCTGTTGATGTTCTTCTTTCCTGTCTCTCTGAGAGGCCCTTCATCCATAATTCTGCGGCATTCTGCAGCCCTGCTGAATCTTGAGTGTCTAGTGTCTGTGCGGGCCATTCTGACGTCAGACGCAGAAAACCCCTTCTGATAGCCTCGTCAACGGTCATGGACTCTCCAGAATTCGGATTTGTAAAAATCCCTGTGTTCTCAATCAGGTATCCTTTGCTGATTGCATCTGACACTGATATAGCTGTAACTGATGACATCAGAAGTGAACTATCTACTCTTGTGGTAACTGTAGTTGATGTTACTAGAGCACTGATAACATGGAGAATGGAGTGAGCTTCCTCTGCCTGGAGGACCCCTTCTGACGCAGCTTGTTGAATGGTCATTTTTTGCCCACTTCTGCTGTCTGTTAATTCTCCTCTCTCAACATTAATTTGTTTAAGTAGAATAGCGCTGAGTATTGATCTCTTTCGTCCAGCGGCATCTTGTATTCCTGAGATGTCTTTTAGCAGAAAGTCAACCAAATCATCTTCCACATATCCATGTTTGGAAGCCTCTCTCAGAGAGAGCTTACGTCCAGTTCTTTTATCGAGATACTGCCCAGAACCGAGAATAATTCCACTGTTGATAGCTTCTATAACACTGATGAAATCCCCAGTTTTTGTGTCCTTTATTCCATGTTTAGCAAAAACAACATCTTCCTGTACAAGTTTGAGGTCACCATTTTCTAATGCATTAAGTATAGATGTAGAGCGTCCTCTTTTGTTTACGAAATGCCCAGAACTGTCCAAGAGGCCTTTTTTCCTTGCTGAATCAACAGATATGACATCATTAGAATCTGATTGTATAATGCACTTAGTTTCTGTATCCAATATTCCATCTCTTACAGCTTCTAGTAAATTCATGCTCCTCCCTGAGTTCACATCCAGAATGTTACCGCTGTCATTCATTGCACCAGATTCTAATATCTCAGGTAATGTTAGTGGTCGAACTAGGTATCCCTCTTGAAGAGCGGAATGGAGCAGCATCTTCTTCCCAGTGGTTTTGTTGATAAAAGTACCACTTTGAAGGTCAAGTAAGCCCTTAGACACAGCTTCTGTCACCGTCAGCTTTCTTTTGGACGCTGGATCAAATACTTCTTTCAGTGTGGTTTTAATGTATCCCTTCTCTATGGCCTTGAGTAGCGACATACATTCCCCGGAAACAGGGTCGGAAATTTCCCCAGTTGATTTGTGGTATAATCCTTTCTTCACAGCATCAGATAAACAAAGTGCTGTCTCAGCAGCTGAAAAGTCAACATCCCCAAACACAGCTTGTGACTGGGTAACTGTAGATATCACAACTTCTTTTTCTACAAGATTGGACCCAACTTGTTTAGAAATTAATCTGCGAGTCATCGCTTCATCAATATTTGCAAATTGTCCTGTTGTCGAGTCCTTAACAACATTGTCTGTTGGGTTGTACAGATTTTTCTGCATAGCCTCCAAAAGGTTACAATCTCTGCCATTGTTTGGGTCAATTATGCCAGAAGGTTTAGTAAGCTGCTCCATGAGTGACTGATTTATGTAGCCTTTCCTGGTAGCCTCCAAAAAGCTCAATTTTGTTCTTGCTTTTAAGTCGACAAAATGACCCGTCTTCAAATCTAGTACCTCCTGTTCAATAGCTTCTCGTAAAGTAAGTCTATCTCCCGTTCTAGTATTGAGGATAGCAGTCACATGAAGAATCAACCCTTTTGGGTACACAGTCTTTTGATTGGCTTGAACTAAGGTCTGCACATGTCTTACAGATCTTTTCTCTTTGCTTTGAACTGATATACTTGTCAAGCTGGTATCTTTGTGACTTGGGGAAACAGGTGGTTCAACTTGTGACCTCTCCTGCTCACTTTTTGTGATCTTCACCGTCCGGCTTACTTTCGGGGCATCCTGTTGAATAGTTGTTATTCTGGCTTCACTAATGTAAGGCTTTGGACGGCCGCCTACATGGGGTGCTTGTAGAGTTCCGAATGCTTCGAAGTCTGACAGATGCTGGAAAAATTCTTGCATGTCTTCATCAGCTAACATGGATGAGCGTTTTGCCAGTTCTGCACGGAATGTTCGAAGTAAAGGTATTTGTTCATCTATCACCATTTGGAACTGAAACATAGAAAAATATTGTAAGTTACTTTTTCAGACTTCATTCCTTGCTTTCAAAACTTGCACATAATTTTGAGAATATCTCTGGCAAAACAATAAAGCGGTAACATTTATCTTTAATGAAAAACCAACCCAACAAGTCTATATAACTGATCCAAATAACTTCCCTCTGATAGAACAAGAACATTTATGTTTGTTTGTTTGATTGGGGTTCAACGTTGTACTCAAGGGTATTTCACTTACATAACGACGGATTGTCCATTTCACAATGTTCCTTGCCTAATTAGTGGAAAACCAGGAAGAAACCTCGTAAAAAACACCTCAGCGATTCCCAGAGCCACATCGTGTGACTCACTCATATACCTAAGGGTCGATGTTGTGAACGGTACATTGAAGATGGCTTTAGTAAGTGCACTCGCTTACGACTAAGCCACGGCCTCAGAACATTTATGAGACAAGTTCTTCATACATTGAATTGAATTGAATTTATTCATCAATTATAATTTGATACCAAATTTACAGTTTTGTATAACTTGTGAGGCGGGATTAAAACCCATGTATGTCTTTATCAACTTACTTTGATATCAATATTAGCCTCGGAGAGGATAGATGTGATATCCTTAAGTCGTGCATTTGTCCAGGCCACCATATCCATGAAGCGTTTGTTGAGTCGATCTAACTCTACTTTAACAGTCTCTGCTCCGCCTCCCAGTCTTGTTCTGTTGCACAGGCTTTGAATCAAACCTGCATCTACATCCTCTAAACTCTGCTGGTACTTCCTCAATTTACGGTCATAAATCTGAAACAGAGAAAACAAAATTGGTTTTGAAATAGTCGCGTATTTTTGCACCTGGACACATTGATTAGGATAAACTTGACTTCCTTCTGCACACTCACACAATCTAAGATCTGGTCGCTAAACTTTATAAAATTGATAAATGATTATAGAATCTGGTGTCATTACTTTTTTAAAAGATATGATTTGTTTCACTTGTATTGTGCTTACATGGTTAACCAGGGGTGCCTACACCTAACTAACAGCCGTACACAACCCTCCTGAAAGCTCTGAACAAGGACATGCTATTATTGGGTGTTAGCAAAGGGAAGCAACTATGTTATTATTCAATGTTAGTAGAATGATAACTATAGGAAGTTAATCATAAAAAACAAACAACATCAGAAAGCATGGGGAAAATTGAAAAAAGCTCTTAATTATCAAACCCATTTACCAGATATACTAAAACTCAGTTCTAACACATGCTTAGAAAAGTTTATGCATAAACAAGCAATTGGGCATGCCTTTTGACACAAAATTCAAATGTATATTAGTCATGCAGATTTGATCTCATTAAAACGGGGTTACCCCTTTTTAGCTTTAGGAATAGGGAAAATGTGACACCTGTCATGTTATAACCCCCCTCCCTCCCAAAAAATAATGCAAAATTTCTCCGGAACATATCTTACTATTATATAAAATATCAGTATCCTTTGTAATTCCAAAGAATTGCCCTGCTGAATTACTGATACTGTTTGGAAACATTGTCCATTTTATTTAAATGTTGTTTTGTTAATGCAGAGCTTACACTTAAATAGTGACAGATAACTTTGAGTTTAAAAGCTTGACTTACAAAAGCATGTCATGCTGCAAATTTTTTGTGTTACGTGGTAAGCCAAGAAAACAAACCTGACATTATGTTATGGTTCCTGTTAGTTACTTATGTGTTAACTATACCAATGCTCTTAAAATTTTTTATAACAAAGTGTGCTCCATTTTGCAAGAGGCTGATTGTCTTTTATTTTTAAAGTTACATAGGAAGCAGTTAGAGAGTTAGTTTTTAATAATCGATTTATTAACTGAAGACAAGACTTCTTAGTAACTGGATTTTCAGAAGCAGGTGCAAGATTTGTTGCCAAAGAAAAAAATACATATAACTAGTTATTCATCCGAGAAAATATGGAAAAGTTGTAATGAAAAAAAATAATTCATGTAGTTTAGGCAAGGGATGTATAACAATGTACAGAAAAGAATATGAGAGTCAAATTAGAGCATTAAGTCTAGTCAATGTGGCGCTACATAAAACTATTTCAATGTTTTGGCACCTTTGTAAACTTATCCTTATTATGGTCAAGGTCGTTCAAGGCCATTTACAAAAGCAATATGACATTTTGTCATCGGTTTACTGATTGGTCCATTGTATAGAAAGGTGTTTCATTTACATAACAGCAATATATGGCTGGTTCTTGGTGTAATATTGGTTGAATTGATTGGTGTTTTATGCCGTTCTTAACAGTATTTCACTTAAGTGATGGTAATGTAGCAATGTATTCCAATCATAATTGACACTATCACAAGCAACATGTAAAGTGTTTTGATAATGTTCCTCCAGTGCTAAGTAAAGACAGCATTGCTACTCATAAAAGAAAGGAATCATGGGAAACTTTGTACAAATAAACCTCAAAAGAACAACTTTTCATCTCTGCAGTCAATGTCCTTAATATACCCAAAGATAGATATGAAAGGCAAAGTTTGTTTGTTTGTTTGATTGGTGTTTAACGTCGTACTCAAGGGTATTTCACTTATATGACGACGGAGACAAA
>JAVFBX010196642.1:0-23501 GCA_034783855.1 Mopalia kennerleyi
AGATAAAATCACTAATATGATTATAGTGGATTAGAGATAGATCTTCAACAAGGTGTGACATCATCCAATAGAGAATTGAATTTAATAGAGCTTCCAGCAACCGGCCCCAGAACTGCTTATTTCAATCACCTCACCTTGGGTTAAGTGTCACTGCTACCAACAACTTTAATCGCCTGATCATATAGGCCAGATTTTAAATTTGGAAATATAAATGCCATACAATAAAAAATGATCCCAACTGTAGTTCACATAATCGTTAACATGAAGTAATACATGAAAAAGAAGATGTTTATGGAATATTAAGTTGCGTTTGAGATCTAAAAGTTCTTTATAGCTAATTATAGCATATATAGCTAAGAATTATACTTCTGCTGTACAATACTTCATTTGCCTTGTATTATGATGAATTATTGATCTAAATGTAATTGTTTACTTGCTATTTCCATAGATCCTCTCCATGGAAGTTTTTTTGAATTTCAATATTAACTCCAGCTGTATTGGTATGGTTTCCAAAGACATCAATCCAACAAAAATATGTCAGAATTATATTTCACTTCACATATGTTATAACAAATATACATGTATTCTTTGAAATTTGAATAATTTGTCAAAATGTATGTAAGTTCAGATAACTATGTGATGTTTGGTCTATACAATCATACCTCAAAGGGTGTAGATATAACAATAATAGTCGGATTGTCAAGACTTTCTATGTAAATGTCCTATTGACTGTCCTATATTGTTTTGGATGGGGCCTTCTTTAACATATATCATGCATTACTTGGTCTGTCTATATAATAAAGTAAGTAAACATGTTGACAATTATCTTTTTTTTGAACTTATTACCTAAGGAATGCCCATTCAGTTTGTGGGGATGCCCATCATGTTTATCTGGGGCTCTCAGATTGGTTATGATGTATTTATATTGTGTCTTGTGATTGTGGTACCTTTTTTTAGCCAGAGGTGTCCGAGTGTTTGTTTCATCCATACAGCTGAGTGGAATAACCTTCAGTATGTTTTAAACCCCAAATCAAACAAACAAGCATATATTAGCTCCCGCTAATAGGCCGATGTTGAACCGGTTATATGTCGACAGAAAGCTGTCGGACCGTTAACGGACATATATTGGGTTATATCGGCTGCCGCGATTGGGCCGATGTCTAGCCTATGAGCAAAACGTTTGCGGACCACCGACGGCAGCCGACATCGGGCCAATATCTATGCCGATACTGGACCGATGAATTACAGATGGTCCAATATCGGCCCTATTCTTTTTTGCCTATTAGTAGTTGAAAAAATATGCCGGACCGTTAACGGACCTATATTGGGTTATATCGGCTGCCCCGATTGGGCCGATGTCGAGCCTATGAGCAAAACTTTGGCGGACCACCGACGGCAGCCGACATCGGGCCAATATCTTTGCCGATATCGGACCGCCCTTGGCTTGCTTACTGGGTGTTTCTGGGAATGTAATTTTCCCCGCTTATACCCCAATCTGGTTGCATCTTTTTCAAGCATAGAATCCAGAATGACCTTTAACATTTTTTTAGGAACGCACAAGCCGGATCATCACACCTCATTGCTCTCACTTTAACATTGTCCACTTTTTCTTTGCAAACTATCCCTTGACCTGCATGCGTGTCATCTAATTCTGGTTTACTCATGCCGTAGAAAAGACCATCTTGACATTTAACCCCAGCAAACTAACTAGGGCTTTTGAAAAGAGAAACAGCATTAATATTTATATTCAGCTCTTATCACATCATTATTTCCTTCAAACAAAATGCAGTTTTCTAAACCTTTCTTAGTGGTCGGGACTGCGGCCGTGGCTTAGTGGTAAAGTGTGCGCTTACTAATCCTGCTTCGATGCACCGTTCACCGGGTCGAGTCCGCCTGTCAACCTTCAGGTATATGAGCGAATCACACATTGTGGCTCCTGCAATCGCGGTGGGTTTTAATGAAATAACCTTGAGTGCGACGTTAAACCCCAATCAAACAATCCAACCAAATCCTAAGTGGTCTGCTAGTTGTTTCTTCGTTCACTTACTCGTAGTTACTGGTTTCCTCCGCCCATATATTCATTCATCTGGTTTAACTGTAGTTTTCTATAAAATATACTATATATGCAATTTTGAAAAAAAAATTCCATGCATTTTAAGTTTGCTCTTTGGACAGAGATAAAATCCTTTGTTCGTTTTTGTTTTGCTTAGTTTCATATAATTCGTGCACTTATGTCATTTAACTTACACGACAGTGGTGTACCAAACATTAAAACAGTATGCTGATACATTTGAAAGTTCTGTGGAGGTTGCATTGAGAGTTAATAATAGAGATAGAAGTACGATCATGGTACTGATTCTGATGAAGTTCTCTGTTGCGTCCCATAAATCAGCACACTGAGAGGAACAGTTTACAGTATCGAAAATCAGTGACATACGGATGAAAGTTTTGATCTGGTTGCATGAACAGATTACATAATAAAGAGAGGTTTAACTCTATCGAGTACCGATTGTTTACTATACAAAAAGCAGCCGGGATTCATTTTGAATCCCGGCTACTGTTTATGTAGTAACAGTTTATAACATACAAAGAAGAAAAAATTGGCTTTACAGTTTACAGAATAGAAAACCAGTGACATATGGATTAAAGTTTCAAGCTGGTTGCATAAGCATTGAGGGCCTACCACGTTAGTAGTATAGAGAAGGCAAGTCAGCGCGTTTGCTATTACATAATAAGGAAGGGTTCAACGCTATCGGGTACTAATTGTTTACTTAATAAATAGTCAGGATTCATTTGGAATCCCGATGAATCCCGGCTACTGTTTATGTAGTAACATTTTATTACGTACAAAGAAGAAATGTACGTTCCGGCACCTTGTCACTCCAAGTTCACGTGCGCAAGATTGGAAAGCCAAAAGATGATTGTGTCCCAGCATAGTTGTGAGTTTATGGACCATTGTATAGCCTCCCTTGAAAGTAACTGTGCCATGGACTGCCACCGAAAGCTGGGATGCTCTACGACCATCTCCTGAATTAATCGATACGGAGTAAAGCCAGTCTTGTCCTCGCTCTGCTGATAAACTAAGACTCGGATGATCTGTTATCCGCTTCTCAAACAAGTTCCAGATCACCGCAAGTCTCCAGCAGTGGTCCTCCGATTGATCAGCAATGGCATTTACGCCTAGGTCTTCTGCATTATTAGTTTCAAAATAATTCGTTAATTTCCTTTTAGCTAACGGTGAGTGCCTCACAGGCGAGTCGGTTGAAAGAAATCGAAGTCGTTCTGGTGTTTTACAAAGCCTAGCTTAAGCAGATCTTGGAGTACTACTAATCGTCGTTTGCCTCTTTGTGGGAGTCGCAATTGACTGGTCCTTGGCGGCCCAAGCCCGGGTGACCTCCTAACCGTCCAAAGCCTCATACTGTGGCTCAGTCGTCAGCTCGCTCGGTCTCGACTCGTCCGCCGGCTGTGCTCTGTGACGCTCATGAGATCTATAACAGGACTCTTGCATCAGCGAGGTTGCTCAAAGCTTTCACACCGAGAGGTTGATTATCTCTCCAAGTGTTTATACTTTGACAATTTGATACTGGGCGCTGGAAGAAAGACGGACAATCAACGTTTTCTTTCTGATGATAAACTTGATACTGGACAGCGGACATAATCCAGAGCATTGTGAGGAATACATTCTGGGATGGGTTTTTTTTTGTTCCCTACTGTCCACTCTTTTGTGTGTCTTGTCGTACTCAGTGTAGGCCATCTCAACATATTCTGCACCCGTGTCGTCATGTCGACAAACGACCCTGTCCTATTCTAGATTATACAAACGCTCTAGCAGGCGTTCGAGGTGAAGCGAAATTTCAAACCAAACTTTCCAGAGAAGAACTGTTGGATAGTTTTTCCAATAAATACAAAAACTTTAGATTGCCAGGGAGAATTAGCTCCTGGTGATGTGTGACGGTCTGTCTTCGCTCCTTCGACACACCCACCAGAAAATGGTTATACGTAATTGAAAAACATTTCGCCAGATAGATTTAGAATTCTTTTATATAGAAGTGGTGTTAAATGACGATTGATCGCTGAGAGGATTAAGTACAATTCTGTAGGAACAATCGATTAGAATTTTTTTGTTTCATCTTTTTCAGTATTTGAATCATCAAACTGCTTTATTTGTTTTGTTTTTTTTGGTGTACCATTTATCTGAATTCAACTTTGCATTTGATGCCATCCCCAAAAACCTGAGTAATTTCAATTACATCTTTGATGCATAGTAGTATAGAGTGAGCAACTCGGTTATTATTCGTGGGCTCCCGTGGGCTCCCTCCCCACTACATAAATAGTAGTGATGCCTCCCCACGAGATTTCACGAGATTTGGGTTGCTTCCCCACGAGATCTCGCGCGAGGTCACGCGAGGTCACGAGATCACCGCACCGCACGAGATCCCGTGAGAGCTCACGCGAGGTGACGAGATCTCGCGAGGTGACGAGAGGTGGTTGTTGTTGTGGGCCACGTGGAGGGTGTTTGAGGTGTAGGGTCTGGTGTTGGATTGACAATGCAAAATTAAGGAAAATTCACTTTCGAAAGTATGTGGGTGGCCCTGATAAGGGCCTTTGGAAGTTTGATCACACAACGCGGTTGTGTGATCACGGTTGTTGGCAGGTGTTATACCAACAACCGAGCTGCCCTCCTCTCCAAGGCCCGGGCATAGAGCCAGGCCAGGAGGACAGCCTCGGAGGACTCCGAGCACACTTGATGAGATGGGTTGTACGGGACGCTGATCTCGAAGCTCTGTAACACCACCATGATGTCCCTGGGTCCCGTGGGTCCTGGCTGTTGGCTGTCCCCTCTGGCCTGGGTGGTGGTGGTGGTGGTGGTCGCCTGGTCTGCTGGTTGTTCCCTATAGTACCGCATTGGGAGAAAAAACTGGTCAATCTGCAGTTGGCGCCCTGGAATTCCCTGCCGCGTAGGTATAGAGATGGTGATATCGTTCATCGTGAATTTTTGCTGGATGAGTGATTGGCGCTGAGGCAGGTCTCTATATATGCAGGCAGCGCCGACGTCAGAGAAAGCTTTTTGGCGGGAACTGCACAGGGCTCGACAACCTATCTGAAATGTGCTTCCTGGTGATGGATATCGGTTGAATGGACGGCTTTCCTTTACATCAAGGGTTGAAGTGGGGTTGGATTGTAGGGTAAACGAAGACGGGCTTTCTCGTGGTGTAGTTTTTAAAGCGATCGACCAGTGACGTTTGAGGCTAGACTCAGAACCACTGGCCACAGTCGTGTACGTGAAGGTGAACCAGCGGTTGTAGTCAGCGATAAAGTGATGAAAACGATAGACTCACGGTGATTAGCGGGTGGCTCGATGTTCCTTAGGTGTGTGGGCTTTTTTTGGTCTGCATGGTGGGTCGAACAGTCTCTAGCCCAAGCGGTGTGATCGATGGAGAAAGCGACGTCTTGACACAGCATTCAGCGACAGATAAAAAATGGCTGACACAGCAGGAACAGACGACCTGAAGCGCCACCTGGTAGTTGGAGGGGATTGTGGAAGAATGGCCGCTCTCAAGCCTGCCAGCCGCATAGCGTCTGGTAACCGGAGCGGAGGATATTGTTCTGCCTATGGATGCAACACATGCAAAAGTGTCGATCAAAGTTTGAGTTTCTTCAGATTTCCGAAAGATAAAGACAGGTAAGAGTCAAAAACTAATTCTGTTTTATAATGTGACGATGTTTATTCAACCGACTGGTAGGCCTAGGCCTAATCAGGGCTAATGACTAGCTGTCAAATTCAGTATTGAATTTGACAGCTGTCAAACTAAACCATATGGCGCTTGTCGATATAGCATCAGGCTATCCGTCATCATGAAACGGTAAATCAATCAATTTAACATTATTATAAATTTTCACTGTTATTTCAACTGTAATAATAACCAATACTGATTCTTACAGATGCAAACGATGGGTGATTGCATCCAGACGACAAGACCTACTAGACAAAAGTCCTGATTACCTGAACAAGAATTGCAGGTTGTGTGCAGGCCATTTTACCGAAGAGCAGTTCATGAACTTTCATAGAAATAGTCTTGTTTGGAATGCAATACCCACTAAATTTTCAACATGTTGCATTCCATTATCCAAATCAGAAAGAAAGCCTCCAAAAGTCAGACTGCTTCCTAACAAGCTAGAATATTCCTCTAGTAAAAGTTCTACTGATGACATAACAGAAACTGAACCACATCAGGTAAGGTTAACTTATGTAGGTAATGGGGATCGATTGCTCTGGTATTTGTGTTGAAAACTTTGCAGCGACGGACATGTATATTATTCATACAGTAAATTGTTTCGCCATCTAGAAACAATTTGAAGATGAGAATTGGCAGGATATGCCTGGGGTTCTCCCAATCAGTGAATGTTCAATGAACAGGACAGCATGTGTTTGGGCAAGGCAAGAGGCCATGCAGTTTCAATTGTTTTTTTTAGTCAAAGGCAGGCCTTATTTCTAAAGTTGATTTAAAAATTAAAAGTTGTATACATATACATATTTATGTGGTACAAAATTAACTATAGTCTATGAAAATATATATGTAAAGTCTATGTCTATGAAAATGTAGATTTGTAGAATGAATGAGTCTTTCATTCCTCGGAGTAACACTACTCTTGTACTACATGTATGTATATTTAAAATTAGCAAAATACCTTGGACATACCTGTTGATTACTTGTGTGATTTGACATACTGTCCTTAGGTTACAGACATGACCCTAGCTACAATGAGCAGTTTGGCAACTGTGAGACCCCACCCTTTGAGGTGATAATACAGATGGTGTTATGTGTTTTAATAATATAATGCCTTCTGGGGGACTAGGAGCTAACAGTGATCTAGTTTACAATGAGCTTAGTCAGTGCTCAAGTTTTTCTGATTTTTTTTCTTTTTCTGTGCTTCATATCTACAGACTTAAGTGTATAATGGTTGGCTGTTAAGTATATTAACTAACTTACCTGGATAATTAATAACATGAACTGCAATGAAGTTGTACGAAATTGTTGATTGTTGAAAGCAAATATACACAGCTTCAACAAGGGAACCTACGGTTACAACAGGATCTCTCAAAACACAAAATTTAGGAGGCCAGTGGTACTATCACATCTTTACAAATTAAAGATAACCCAGGGCTT
Source organism: Mopalia kennerleyi (assembly GCA_034783855.1). Classification (NCBI taxonomy): domain Eukaryota; kingdom Metazoa; phylum Mollusca; class Polyplacophora; order Chitonida; family Mopaliidae; genus Mopalia; species Mopalia kennerleyi. The sequence continues at coordinate 7,170 of JAVFBX010196642.1, forward strand.
TATGTTGCCCCGCAACACCACAAGATAAATATTATTATGATTATTATATTTTCTGTCTTTCAAATGAACAATTTTTGTAATATTATCAAGCATGTGCTTCAGTTGTGATTTAAAATTAAAAATTAAAATGATATCCTCCAGTTTTGCTGCACTTACCATCAAGACCTGCAGTGCAATTGAATTCAAAGAAAGTTTGAAAGACGGAAGATAATTTTCATGAAGCCATGTAGATGGGCATTATTTGATATAGAGCTTGTTTGGACTTGTAACAACAGAATTAACTATTTATTTTTTTTCTATCTCACTTATATTTTATTATAAATTTAAAAATGTGCTAGCATCCACCCTTTTATATAGATAGGTTTTGCTTGCTTCCTCTGGAATTTGAACTCAGCTAGGTCTCTATTCGACCTAGCTATTATATTTTAAGTAAATTCTAACCTGGGACCTATGAGTTACAGGCCCAAAACTCTACCGACCAAGCTACATAGGCTCACAGCAGAAGGAATCATGAATTTCAACCAAGTAAAGAGGGCAATTTTCTCTCTACATATAGCATGGACATAGCATCTTTTTGTTCTAGATATATTATTAACCACAATTGGTTTTGCGCGAGTTAATATGAAAGCCTGGCCCTGGCATATATACTTTCCAAAGAAAAGAAGCTTATCTAAACCTCAGAATATTTTCCTTTCAGGTGACTTTTTTCGCTTATGATCACCAGTATGCAAGTACATCAAGAAACAACATATGCAATGAAACTTCAAGTTTACCACATACCGAAGGGGTCACATCTCATGGTGTCAAATCACTTGTTTCTGTATGTACCAATATGTCTACATATAACACCTTTGAAGTCACAACTAAGTTCTTATAAATATTCCCATCTTTAATCATTCTTCAGAATCCTGTCAAAATATTATTGGAATAATTGGATAGACAAATATATTAATTTAAATACCTTTTGCACTATCCAAAACTCATATAAGTGTCTTGTCTCTTGTTAAGCACAATAAATAATGATATATTAATCAATATATCACTTCACCAGTGTGATTGATCTTTGGAAACTCATATATTTTTGTGCAGGATGTGACTTTGTTTTTATTAACATTTAAGACTTGTATAATTTATTTTCATTTTTTAAAATAGAAAGTCTTTCAGTTGCAACAAAAGTTGAAGATGAAAAGCACGATCCAAGAAACTGAAGCCAAACCAACAATAAACAGCGTCACAAAGATGGCCAAGGATCTTGGAATGAAGGAAAATGCTGTCAGGTTCTTTGAAGCTCAACTGAGAAATAGTAATTGCGAAAATAAAGGTAATCAATGACAAGAGATGTCCAAACTTAAAGAAAAAACTCTGAAGTGCGTAGGACATTGATTTGACTAATCAAGTAATTCAAAGACTAATGATTTCTAGAATTTGTCCAAAAGTTAAATGAATTTATAAAATTTTTGGCACATGATAATCATTTACTTACAGCTGTCAGTGGTGAGTATTAAGGCATTTTGGATATTAAATAAGTTTAAATTTGTAACATTAATTTAGTTTATTAAACATTATGGTTATATGTCTTGTATATCTATTTAAGGTCAAAGGTGGACAGTCGAGGACAAGGGAGTTGCTCTTGGTGTGTACTATAGGAGTAGGAAGGCATATAATACATTGTCATCTTTGTTCATTCTGCCATCAGAGAGTACTCTACAGAGGTTTGTGATGAGTTATATATGTGATGTATTTCTTGTGAAATTTTAAATATGATGATTTCTACATCACAGAGGGTAATGTAAACTTAGCAACTAATGAGGCATTGCAAAGTTTTGTTACAAAAAGAATATTTAAGCATATGTCAGTTGACATTAAACACCCATAAAACACATGTCAGTAACTTGAGGTTACCTGTGTATTTTTTATGAGGTAAAATGGGATGACACACATTGACTGTGATGTTTATTTGTGTGGAAAGCTTAACACTTATAAAATGATATGAATTGTTTTTCTAGATATGTGCAAGGTGTGCCAGCTGTACCAAGAGTATGCCAAAGTTTGATGAATCTGTTAGATATAAAGACAAAGTGCCTGCCCCAGTTGTCAAGGCACTGTCTTGTGACATGGGATGAAATGAGTCTCAAGAGGGAGCTGTCCTATGATGCTGCCAAAGATAGGATTGATGGACTGGTTCACCTGTCTAAGCAACAACCGAAGGCGTGCAATCAGGCCCTAGTCTTTTTAGTGCGTGGTCTGGCAGAAAACTGGAAACAACCTGTTGCCTTTTTTTTTAGTGAAAATGCTGCATCTGCCATTGAATTACGCATTCTTTTAATGCAAGTTCTGGAGGCTTTATGTAGCATAGGGTTACTGCCAGTAGCAACAGTCTGTGACCAGGGATCTTGCAATCAGGCATTATATAGATTGATGAAGGTGACTGTACAACATCCATTCTTTGAGGTAACTTCTTCAAAGGTTTATAACTGTTTAAATCTTTTGTCATATAAAAAATATCCTACATGAATATCCTTCAGTTTACAATCCATCAATTTATTCTTTCTTTGTGGACATATTTGGAGTATTAGTAAAATAACAATAATACCAAAAATTATTAAACAAAAGCTTCACAAAAATCTAAAATTTGTTAAGAATTTATGGCTATACAAAGTTACATGTAGGCAGTTTAACTTTATATGACAAGGTTAACAAATACTAGTAAAAGTTCCCATAGTTCTAGTAAGATAAAGAAGTAAGAATTTCTTAACCACAGGGGTATTGTTAATTAGTGAGAAAAACGTGAGTGACCTGTGTCAATGAATACAGACTTAAAAAGTTAAATGTATATATTACTCACAGTTCCAGGGACGAAAGTTGTATTGCCTGTTTGATGTGCCACATATACTTAAAAGCATTAGGAACACACTGAAGAAAAATGACATAATATTTGGTGATGGAAAGGTACATTTCACATACTTGTTTAATGCAATATTTGGATTGAATGCATTTCATTAGTGTTTCAGTTATCTTTTTATGTTTGACTGTATCAAATCTTTTGGGCAATTCTTTTTCATATTTATTTGTTTATGCCTTTTTTCCTGTTTCATATTTATACACTGCTTTTTTCACAGTTTGAAAAACCAAGTTTGAAAGACTGTTCTGTTTAATTACGTTGGGTGTTTCTCTCAATACAGCAGTTTTAAGACTGGATACAATAAGCAATTGTTTAAGGTGAAATGATAAGAATGTTGTCCAAAAACAAAGTGTAAGGTAATATAATGTTTTATTTTTGTTACGATTATTAGATTTAATGTTAATAAATATGGCTTGCCACACCACTAGGATGTTTACAGTGACTGTGCAAAAAGTAAATAACTAAGCATACAAACAATGTATACAGGCTTATTCAGATAAACAAATAGATCTAACTTAAGTATTGTTGAACTGTTGTCAGCTGATCAATGCATGGACCCCTCTTTAAATGTAAAAGAGGGAAAACACATACATAATCAGAATTGAAATCAAAATAAACAAACTAAAATTTTATTTGTTATCAATGAAATCAAGAAAAATATACATTTCACATAAATATAATCTAGTATCACTATATTTTCATGTTTATACAGGTAGCTTCATGGAAGCAACTGGAGGGGTTTTACAAGATAGATCAAACACTACCTGTATGTGGAAGACTGGCACCTAAACTGACTGTTAAACACATTTATTTGCCACCATTTTCTCCAATGAAGGTACATAAACCATTTGTTGATATGATGAATATGTTACATTCAGTAACAGTAACACAGAAACTAAGCTTTGATGTTCCCAGCTATTTAAAGCACATGTATTACTACAAGAAATTATCTTACATAGCATTGCACTTATGGATAGACAACCCCATTTGAGGCTCAAAATTGTCCATTTGTTTTTTCATTTCTTTTAAAACATTCTGTTTTTGTCCTGCATTAATTGTTCCAATAAGAAGTTATTTATTGTTAAGTTTGAAAATATTGATTCAGTTCTGTCAAGTGTACAGCTGTATGTATTTTCACGATTTCTAGAACTTCTTTTTTTATCGAATTATAATTTTTCAACTCTGTTTTCTCGAAAACCCTTTGAGCTACAACTTCGGCATGCTTATGAGTCAATTGACATAATAATATAGTAAATGGAATCTCAAAATTTCTTTTTATTATCTAGTTCTCCCGTTATAACAATTTTCCTAAAGTTAATGCTGACAACGTGACTCTGTAGTAAAAGATGAAAAATTAAGAACTTAAGCCAATTCAAAAAAAAAAATGGAGATATAGCCTACCTTACTAGATTATTATGTGTTCTAAATTTCATTTTTTTTAAAATCCAACAAATTCTTATATTTTTAAATTTATGTTTAAAAACTTATATGATTCTCTTTTTCTGATGTATAAGTGAATAGGTATTATAACTGCCTTTTTTTTTTTACTATAACATTGAGAATTCAACTTATCAAAAATAAAAATGTACATGTACAAACGTTTTAAATTTTAATCAGAGTTAATAATCAAAATAAAGATCAAGAAATTGACTAAATGGTATTTCTATTTTCAGGTTAATTTGGCTGCCCAAGTATGCTCTCATACTGTGTATGCAGGCATACACACCCTTGTCGCTCTTGGCAAGTTACCCCAAGAGGCCAAAGAAACAGCTAATTTCTTAAAAATAGTCAATGACATCTTTGATGCATTAAATGCAAGGGTTATCCTTTAAACCTAAAGAACCAACACAGGTTAGGGGAATTTTACAGCTGTGTGCAGAAGTGGAAGGTTAAGGGAAAGTCGTCTAAGCAGCCATGCTTTGAAGGTTTGCTGCAATGCTTAACTGCTGTGAACCTGATAGCCAATGACTTGCTTCAAACGAATGTGTTTAAATATATTTTAACAGGTAGACTGAACCAGGATTGCTTAGAGAATTTCTTTTCTCAAATCCGAGCAAGAGGGGGTCATCGCTTTAATCCTTCACCCAGAGAGTTTAGTTTTGCCTTCAGGGCACTTTGTACTAACATGCTACTAACACAGGTTAAGACAGCCAATTGCATCCATGATGGCGATGAAATGCTTGTAGCACTGGGTGCTATAAGTCAGCAGAAGACTAACAAAAGGAAGTCAAACGATGACGTGGAAGAATCGCTATGTGTTAAAAAACAGAAGTTATCCCTGGATAGCTTTTGTACTGATGACATGCCAGTGGACAGTTCCATTAGGTCCAATATAACTTCATACATTGGTGGATATATCATTACCAAAACCATTAAATGTAAGGAATGTCATCAGAGGTTAACAGATAATGGATTGGTTGTGTCTGATGCAAATCTGTATTGCCATTTTAAGGCATACAAGCACACTGATCTATCTGCTTTTGGTTCCTTAAATGTACCCACAGATTCATTTCGTATATTTTTGGAAAGAATAGAAAACATTTTCCAAGCAAAAGTTGACAGTTTTCTATGCTCTGATAAGATTGTAAAAGATCTTGTTGAGCAAGTGGAGAAAGACGTGCCCATGTCTTTATTGAACCTCTGTTCAGAGCATACAGCGACTAACTCTGGAAAATCTATTGTCCATAGATATCTTCGCTGTAGGTTATTTTATTACCTAAAATTTACTTCAAGGAATTTGTTGACATGTAAAAAAAAAAATAGAAAAGCACAGATATTAATGCATAAGTAATATGATTAATATATCAATATAAATTACACATTAAGTTCTTTTGTAGAACTGACAATTAAGGATACTCTAACACCCCTAAAATCAAAATTTGCGATTTTTTAATTATTATACATTTAAAAAGTTGAGATAGTGATCTTCGTCGTAGAGCAAACTAGATAAGAAGACCGTTAACTCTGATTATAAAACTTGACTACATCATGTACAACAGCTGTGTTTTTACTACATTTTCCCGTTTTCTCCACTTTCGTTTTTCAGTGTATCGTACTTGGGAAAATGCCTACTCCTTGACTGTTATTATACATACAGAACTGATTGCACATTTCATCTCAACATATAAAACTAAAAAAACAGTCATTCAGATTATTAATATCTTTTTTCGTTTTTTAGATAAAGTTATAAGAAATTGATATTTCCCTATTTTTACTCATTTTTGTGGATTTCTGACTGTTAACACAATATTGCAAACAAAATAAGACAAACAGGAAGAAACTGAATTTTGGTTCATATATTGTATTACACGTTGATGTAAAATTGAACAGTTGACGTAAATGGTGTAAAACAAGTAGCGATTTGAAAAAGAGGTAGCAAAAATTTACTTTTTATGCAAAACATTTTTTTCTGAAAGATTTATAAAAAAATAATATATTTATTATTGTTCTGCAGACAAAGATGATTCAGAATATATATACATGTGTTGCAACATTCACAGTAGTTTAAAAGTAAAACGGTGAAATGTAAAAACACTCTGTAGGGGGATTAGAGTATCCTTAAACTGAACCAGTATATCAGAATGGATGGGTATTATCTTTTAAAAAAATAATGATCTTCCCAAATTTAAAAATGTCTGGCAAAACAGGTAAACATCCTTTATAATGCATAGTCAATGGTTAATCGATCTGGCAAAATCCTCATAGAGGATTCTAGTGTAATTATTTATTAGTCTAACTGTAAGACTTATACACTGTATTATGTTTGTTTGTTTGATTGGGGTTTAACGTCGTAATCAAGGGTATTTCACTTATATGACAATGTGCCAGCCCAATAGGTGAAGGAACCCACCCTCAACACCACTGGCAACTCTGAGAGCACCAGAGCAACATGAAGTTCCCTCTAACCACCCGCCTAATTTTATGTATGTATGTATATTAAGGCAAGTTAATGAATTGTTGCAAATAAAGAATGTTAAATATAAAAGATATAATAATATAGCCCCTCCCCCTCTTATTGTACCTCATGTTAAATTTCATGTAATTAATCCCGGCATTGGAAAGAATGCACCAAACATAGCCCTCCTAGTGTCATCCAGAAGCAATTTTGGTTTACTGATTGATTTGACCTTCAAGTTAATGCCTTAGCCTTAGATGGGCTTACACATGCAAGGATATTTCTTTGCTGTTGTTATGATATTACCAATGTATCTTTTGCATACATATGTTTAACATATGAAATTAATATATATATATATATATATATATATATTTTTTTTTTTTCTACATTAATCAAATGTACATAAATTCCAATACATGCATCTCAATCGATAGAGCCTTTGCACTGTAATGTTTGAACCCCAGTGGCACTAATTATTAATTCTCTTATGGATTTGTAATTGTACATTTGACAATCTGATATTGTATCAAATTTTAAATTAGGAGTGGTCCAAATCTGGAGTCCAGAGAAGGACACATATGAATACAACTGTCGCAGCTTACTGTTGTTAAGTTTTGCTTTAAATTTATATTTTTTCCAAAAAGTTTATCAGAGTGGCAATGTCTTGTAGGACTGACATATAGACCTAGGCCTATGCATCCTGCTGTAATAAAATGTTACACCTAGTAATTATGGGTCCCTTGGCTACGGGTAGCTTATTTGGATCAATTTGTTTGTTTGTTTGATTGGGGTTTAACGTCGTACTCAAGGGTATTTCACTTATATGATGACGTGTCAGCCAATGGGTGAAAGAAAACACCCTCGACACAACTGACAACAAACAAATACGAGACAGGACAAAGACGGGACAGGACTATAACAGGACGCCTTTAGCTCTGAGAGCACCAGGGCAATTAGCTCCCTCCAACCACCTGCTATTTGGATCAAAGCAAGGCTGTACTTACTTCAAGTTAGCATTGGAGTAAAAATAAGTTTCTGACATAACAAAACACTTCACATTGTATGGTTGTGCTAGTGTCAATTACTGTCGAAAGAAGCATCCATACATATAACCAGAAGTCTAGTTAATAGACTTCTGATATAACGTATATACATGAAATACCCTTGAGCTTGCCTAAAATACCAATCAATCATAATTGTGGTAGGCCTAGGCTGATAAAAAAAATATAAGATTAACAATAAAAAACATATTTTAAATTGTGAAGTAATTTCTTGTTTCGTTTTTTTTGTCGTGTAGAATGCATGGGAAGTGGGAAAGATGGTAAGCAATAAATTAGTCTGAAGTACACGGCACTCGATCTCCATTTATAGAACAAATAGCCTAGTGGATTTGGGTTTTTAACTGTGCATCAGGTTCTTTCACTTGTAAAGAACTATTTGCTACGAAGCCACAGAAGGGACCTGCAAAAATAAAGTTAAAAGCCGTTGTCCGTATATAACGATAAATGGCGTATGCTCCATGTGAATGTACATGTATTAACTTACGCTGACAGATCAGGTATGTTATCATAACAAAAGTCAGTAGCTAGGCTTCAACATAATGTCCAGAAGCCAGCTGACTTTAGTTCTTTATTCATAAATTTATTAATTTTTTTATTATTGCATTCTGAAGTTACTTACTTATTACCAAGTAACAGTCCAATCATTGGCTTGACATGCTGAACTGTCACTGTGCATGTGTCAAGCCCCCCCGTCCACTAGGGGCGCTGCGCAGCACGAAATCAAGATGGCGGCCAATGACAAAGCATACGAGTGACGCGGCTCGTTATTCTATTGGCTCTGGTGTTATCATCCTGTTGGCCTTTGATGCTTATTTGTATAGTTCAGATGGTCTCTTAGCCTTTTGGCACTATTGTCTGGGGATCGCTTTTTGGAAGAAGCTCGTGTCTGATATTTTCTCTGGTAATCTCTCTCTCTCTGCATTTGATGCAATGTCCTTTTAGTCCTAGGAGAGACAGTGCCACTGCTGTCAGTTTCTGTTGCATAGACAGTTCTGAATTATTAATTAGCCTGTGAATTGTTGATGAAGCACGTCCCATTAAATTTCTGGCAAAATTTACATTCTTTGGCAATGAAACACTCAGTGATTGGTTAATCGCTTCGCACTTTTGTGTGTCTGTGTTCAACTTTCAAACATCTTGTAACAAAGCCATGTCATTATTATCCATGTTTACACATGTAATTTTGCTCACAGAGAGGTACATGGAGCGTTGTCACCCGTTGTTAGTTACACCACCCTGACACACCAACGAATGCCGTCTACAATTTGTGCAGTCTCCTCCATAGCAACGAATTATTGCTTCTAGCAGCTTAGGTAGTGCAGCTCGTATTTTTGGTAAGTGTCCACTGTGAAGTTCCATCAGTGCCTTAAACGAAAGGCGACACCTCGCCTTCACATCTTGGCTGAAAAATTTACGAGCTCTCTTTTTGGCCTCCTGGGTCCTCCCACAAAACATTGAGTCACGGAATTTGGAATAAAAGCACTTTTTAAACTGGGGCCTACTTAAGTGGGCAGGGTCTCTTAGTTTGGAAACATTCCATAATGGCTGGAGCATCCTCACACCTTCCTCTACAACAGCGCTGATTGGGCATCCCCGTCCGTCGTTACATGTTCAACATAAACTCCCTGGGAGGCTAAATCTTTGCAGATGTCCTTCACCATGTTAAACTCTGACCAAGGGGCATGGGGGTGTAAGTTAGCAGTGCACCCTTTATGTACTCCAGTGCAGCTAACTTCATATCCATGGTTACGCAGCCAGGCACCTGTCCAGCAAAGCTTGTTCTGAAATACTGCAGACACAATATACGTCTGGTCAGTTTTTGTGCTGGTTATTGTTGTGGAATTGTACCGTCCATCGAAGGCCACATCTATACTTTCTTCGCTTTGGCCTCTTCGTCTCTGGTGTTCCCTGATTGCAAACACCTTCCTTTGCATGTCTTCTCGACTAAGGGCAGTTATTGTGGCCCTGAGTGTGTTAGCAGTTTGTTGCATAGCCGTGCGGCATGGTGCAGGAACATCGACAGCACTTAGCATCAGCCTGGCCCGGGTGTTCCCCATGCAGTGTTCAACAAAGCCAACATCTTCTCTATGTCTATCACTCTCATTCCTGTTCTAAAATTCTCATTTGTTTCTGTGTGTTTCTTGTTGATATTCCTTAGAACTCGGACAGATGTCACCGTGCATCTGCTCTGCTGAGTAATGTCCCCTTGATTAGTCTCATTTGATCTATACATCCATGAACAGCCTGGCACGGCATTATTGCCTTCCTCTGTTTCTTGACTTGTGTGTTTAATTTTGTTGAGTCCAGCATTTCCAGAGGTAAATTGTACACATCGTCGTTTTCTCTCCCCTTTCGTGATTAACTTTTGTGTCTGTGTTCGCTAGTGAATACTGACTGACGAATGAAAAATTGATCAATTCCAGCCTGTTTATATACCCTTGTACTTTTTGTGTTTGCTTCTTCCATGCGTTGTTTTAGTGATATTAGATCCTTTAAATCATTGATTCCAGATTGAGGTATCATGGACAGTCAATTTAAAGAGCTTAACTCGATTCGAATATGCACAGGATTGAAGGGTGCTGCGAGTATACCTGGCTGGGGGTCCATAATAATGCTACAGTGGGGTGGTAGTGGAACTATATCCATCAGAGGGCAGCTAAAATTGATTTCCATTGTTTCTTTTTGTTTCAGGAGTATCTTTGAATATGACTTCAGCAGCTTGGATGTTCAGCCTTTTGATCTACTGAGGCCAGATGTGATTTATCTTCCCATGCGGCTGTGAATTGACAAATTTGCATATTCACCCAGGCCCCCTACCAACATAGGTAAATCTCTGGAGATAAAATCATTTAACAGAACTCTCTAGTTTTGAGGATGATTAACGCTAAGTAAATGGACTTTTACTAGTTTTTGGTTTTTCATTTCTGTCTTCTGGGCCTTGTTATATCTTCAATAGTGTGCTTCATACCTTGGTTGTGCTGGTGTCAATTATTGTTGGAAAACACTACCTTCATAAACATGAAATACCCTTAAGTACCACGTAAAACATCAATCAATCGATCAAGGAAAACAAAAAGGACAAGACAAGACGCTGGATTACAATATAAAAATGGCCGCAAAACGCTGTTATTTGATTGGTCGATTACCTGGAACGGGAAAATAAAGTTTTTAAACGAGAGGAAAAACGAAGAACGAGCTCAAACTTCAGATTGACTTCTTACCATATTCTCTGACTTCAAATTGTATACTGCTGTGTGAGGCATTCTAAAACAAAAAAGAATACGGTGGGATCTTTTATAATGACCGCGCATAATATGGATGTCAATAATTATGATATATGAATGCATGAGTCATCCCCCCCCCCCCCCCCTCCCCCAAAAAATACGATGTGATGTTTCTAAATTGTCCACTCATGTCCATATTAATCACTATGCTATATGACTGCTCGAGTCGTTCTCAAAACAAAAAGGCGATAGGATCTTTTATAATGTCCACGTAAAATATTGATGTTAATCTTATGGCTATAGTAATACTTCCCAGAACAGAGAAATTGGGATCTTTTTTTAAATATAGCATTTTTTAAATTATGGCATGAATAAAGATCTACATTATGCTAAATGAATGCCCAAGTCAATCCAAAACAAAGAATCAGTGTTTACACAAACATAGAAATAATAATAAAATGATAATACAACAAAAAATGTGTCCTGATTGAGCCAAATGGTCTACTTATAGCACGTCAGTTACTCATGGCACCGTGGTCGGTAACAACCAAAATAATGTTGATTATTCGACCATTACCCAATGAATTCCCAAAAGACACATTCAGTCAGGATTGTATTTCCGCTGCTAAAATGTGCCGTATAACTGTGGCAAATAGTAGAGTTCTGCAACGTGGCTTCCTGGGAAGAAAGTCACGGCGCGGGTTTATCTAAAAATTCCAGTGTGTTTTAAAAAGCTAGATGATACTGGATGGTTACAAAATGGGACATGATGCGTATACTCTAACATATCATATGACATGAGGCAAAGTATGTAAAACGTTTAAGCTTACATTTTTTCCATATAATGCGCGAAGTGTCCAGTTCCCGAACATAGGTCTGTCCACCACTTTATGAGAATGAAGAATGAATCTATTTTTGTACTTGAATACTTTTCTCTCCACAATCACACCTTGGGGATTCTGTCAGAATTTCAATTATAATAATAATAATAATAATAATGATAAGGATAATATTAATAATAATAATAATAATAATAATAATAATAATAATAATAATAATAATAATGTTAATAACAATAATAATAATAATACCATTATTGATAATAATAAAAATATATATGCTATTTTTAATGGATTGCAAGTTGGTTAATTATATTAGATGACTTTATGTTAAACGTAAGTTAACTAAAGATTTAACTGTTAACAAGTAAGAAAGAGTTTGCGTCATGCATGATTTGGCATGTGTGATATGCATCCAACTGTTAGAGTTGAAACCACCGGGCGCCCTCCGATGACATCATGCAGTAGGAATGTCCAATCAAAGTCGGGCACAGTTAAGAGGTTTAAGGACAAGCAACATTTTTAAAAATATTATTGCTCACTTTTGTGTCCGAATAATTCAGAAAGACACTGAAAAATTAAGCGTTTTTTGAAAACCGGCCCAGTACTATGACTACTTAAGAATTCTACCGCTATATAGTCACGAGTAAAAAGGCGACCTTCCGCTTGTTTTAGATTACTCACAATAAATTCATTAAACAAAATGTTTTGTTTAATAGAATAAAAAGGCAAAATATAGTTTTATCTAGTGCAATCATAATTTTTTTTAAATGGCAGTTTGAAATCTGAAATCATTGATTTCGTTCACACCTTTGTTAATTAATGGCTATCAGTAGGGTCCTACAATACATATTATCTTTGAGTCTCTCATTTGACAATTTCAAACTGAAAAAAACATTCTAAAATACTGCATTTTTTTGTCAAACTTTTTGCTTTATCAAGATTATAAAAAGAAGATTGCAGAAGGGAAAACATAAGTCGCAATTTGATCCCTGGCTGGCCGTAGAGTCCTTAAAATTTATAATTCCAATGTCTTCATGTAGTAACTTTCCGTTTTGAAATATACAACTTCAAATTCTCGGTGTATAAACTGTCCATATGAGCCTTCAAAATCAAGCTTACAATGTACCATTACTCAGCTATAGTGTTTCTATTTATTGATACAGTTATCATTGTTATTCGGAATTAAGAAATAGAAGAGCAGGCTGGTTTAAAACCCTGAAATTACCAGAATCTCTAGAGCTATTGGCAGAGGGGTTGGTTTCATCGCCTGGTCAACTGGAATAACCCGGATATTCACTGAATCACAAGAAAACAATGCATAAGATGCAAGATAAATAATGTGTTCAAAGCGCCTGTTGCGATACAGACCTTCTCCGCGTGATGAACGCCTTTCTGATATTAACACGAACATCGAATAAATACAAATCAAATTGGCTACATCAACGCACACAGTTAACAGATGAACATCCCTAACTAAAAAAATAATCCCAATCGAAAATTATTTTTTTTTAAAAGCAAGCTGAGCAACTCGCATGTCCACCAATAATGTTTTTTTAAAAAATGCTCATAATCCCAGTCAAATCGCATTTTCCTACTTTTGCTTAGGAACCATTTGTTTTTCTTCAAAGGGCTAAAGATTAAAAGTTATGGTGTTTATTACCATTTTGGTGCGATATACAATGTCGACCATAGTTTTTGTAAAACCTAGTGGAATACCACCACATCTATGGTATTAACAGAAAAAGCTAAAGTTGAAGTAATTATCTGAATTTGAGTGATGGCCATTTTGGGTTGCGGAATAACATGAATTGCAATCCTATCCGTTTCTTTATTGTAGGAAACTGTTTTCCAAGTTTGAAATAAGTCCGTGAATTTGTTCTCTTATAGACGTAAATATTGCTAAATTATGCAATGGTGGTCATTTTGTTTTATTGAATTTGATGATATCCATACCAATCAGTCTTCTTAAGGGAATGGAGCACAGTGCAAGTTTTCCGTCAATCGGTGAATTTGTTATCAAATTATCATTTTTACAACACAAAGGCGTCAATATTGAAAAATAATGCAATGGCGCTCATATTGTTTTGCGTAATTTGATGAAATACAAACTTATCCTTCGTTTTAGTTGATGAATTTGAATCAAGCTATCATGTTCACAAAACATAGGAATAAATATTGTAAAATGATGCAATGTTGGCCTCTTTGTTTTACTGAATTTGGATAAATGCAATCCCATCCGTCGTCTTAACAGAACAAAGCTACTTATCAAGTTTGAAGTTAATCGGTGAATTTGTTTTTAAGCTAGCATGTTCACAAATATCTGTTACGGACGGGCGGACGGAAGGACGAAAGGGCAAGCGGACGGAAGGGCGGACGTAGCATTTCTAAACACCCCCCCAACACCCCCCACACACACCCCTCCCGCCTACTATAGTAGTGGTGGACAACAAACCAGACACACAAAAAGACGACTGGCCCCGTGGTTCGTCGATTAATGTTCGCAATGAAGAGAGGTTTTAACCCCCTTTCTCCTAAGCTATCAACAAGCAACTCCCTTGAATCGGAGACGGTTGCTTTCGCAAAACCACTTGTACGCGTTGGAAGGGATGGAGATCGACATCAGGGCCGGTATTCATAAACATACTTAAGTCTAAGTATAACACATCAGTACCACCTAAGATAGGTGTCACAAGCAAGAGGTATTCAATATGCTACTTACCCAATGTGTTACACTGAACTTTGTACTTAAATCTAAGATACCCCCAGGGTGTCTTAAGTCGATGTCCGTTCGCCATAAACTCTATTTTCCATTCATTTCGGACGCGACAGCCAAGAGGTATGGAAACCTTTGTCGCTTCTTCCACAGCAGGGATTTATTTTATTCATGGCATCGGTGATATTCAACCAGGCATCATGTTTTTTCCTATTTGAAACTGTGTAACTGAATTTGGATGTCAAAACACAAAAATGCTTTTCATACTCTTCACACAAACGAAATTTTCTCCCATCAGTGAAGTTTTTCTTCCGTCTCGATGTGTTCCCTGCCATGATACAATTCAGAAAGAATGCATAGGGCCTTTGCAAGCGACTTATAACAGACGTTAATCATAGGCATTGCATCATTCGGTTTACCGTTCTCATGCGATGAACCCCTGCCAAACCACATAAACCGCAATAATGTGATTACATACCCAAGCAACGGCACGGAAAAAGTTTATTCGTTACGAGTAAATTTAAGTCTTACGCTGAACTAAGATTAACACTAAGGTCGTTTATGAATACCGAAATACGTGTTACACCAAGCTTAGTGGTACGCTGGTAGTTTAGGGGTCCTAACTTAGGAACGTTTATGAATACCGGCCCTGGCTTCTCACAATGAGAATGGGTCTCGGTCGCAATGATTGACATAGTAAAAAACCTTTTCAATCGCCAGGATTGAGTGTGGCCAAATGATCATTCTTTTAGCTGTCACAAACTTGGTGATACAGATTCAGACATAAATTGTTGACGATTGAATATATATATATATATAGATATACCTTCCGTCGAGCTGAATGAAAACTGTGTACGTGTTAGAAAAAATTTTTAGTCGTCAGACACGCTGTTTGACCAACGAACTTCTCGCTTCAGTCAACAGTTAAATCCATATTGAGACAGTATCGATCTGTTCGAATGTAAATACGACGAGAGGTCTTGACTTGGCCTTCATCTGAGATTAATTTAGTTGAACAGAGACCCTTAATCCTTCAATGTTTGATCAGATAGAACGCCATCATGAAGTAATCATTATTTCATTTCGCTTATATTTACTGAAGAGACTTTGGGAATAGTTTTGTCTGTTACCAGGCCTTGTGGCGGTTCTTCTCTATTCAAGACAAACACTGTTTTTGATGGATTCGTTCTCACTTAACACGATTACACCACATGCATAAAAATGAAGTTCGACTACAACATTAAACGTTCTGTTCATACGTGTTAAGGTAGGTCGGCCCCTTCGAGGTAAAAATTTGTCTGTTTTTTTTTTATTTGTTAATACGAAAATTCTCATTATTAGCCGACATTTAGTGAAACAATTATACAAAAATTCTTCTTAGAAGTCCTTCAATATTAAGTTTGAAAATTGTGATTCAGTGCATTGTCAGTGTACAGCCGGATGGTTTCTGCCTGAATTTTAGCACTTGATTTTTTGTCGATAGGCAATTTTTCAACGCTGTTTTCTCAAAAACTGTTTGAGTTACAAACCTTAAATTCAACATGCTTGATGATGACATATTAAACTCAAAAACTATCCTTCAAATTTTATTAATTTCTCCTAGTTCTCTTTTTAAATTAATATTTCTAAAATTAATGATGAAAATTTGACTTTTTTCATTAAAATATGAATAATTACAAAAGTAAGCCGAAC
>JAVFBX010196643.1:0-12941 GCA_034783855.1 Mopalia kennerleyi
AGATCGGTGGATAAAATGCCTACCTGGGCTACCTAATCTTAACCCTAACCGGAAGAACGGTGGATAAAAAGCCTACCTGGGCTACCAAATCTTAACCCTAACCCTAACCGGAAGATCAGTGGACAAAAAGCCTACCTGGGCTACCAAATCTTAACCCTAACCGGAAGATCAGTGGATAAAAAGCCTACCTGGGCTAACAAATCTTAACCCTAACCGGAAGAACGGTGGATAAAAAGCCTACCTGGGCTACCAAATCTTAACCCTAACCCTATAAGATTAGTGGATAAAAAGCCTACCTGGGCTACCAAATCTTAACCCTAACCGGAAGATCAGTGGATAAAAAGCGTACCTGGGCTACCAAATTATAACCCTAAACATTACCGGAAGATCAGTGGATAAAAAGCCTATACCTGGGCTACCAAATCTTAACCCTAACCCGAAGAACGGTGGATAAAAAGCCTACCTGGGCTAACAAATCTTAACCCTAACCGGAAGAACGGTGGATAAATAGCTTACCTGGGCTAACAAATCTTAACTCTAACCGGAAGAACGGTGGATAAAAAGCCTACCAAATCTTAACTCTAACCGGAAGATCAGTGGATAAAAAGCCTACCTGGGCTACCAAATCTTTGATCGTCTTTAATTGTTTAGAATCTTTCTGTCAGTTTTCTGGTTGAGTCGCATTTGATTTGATATTTCGGTCTGATTGCGTTTAATCGATTATTAGCGAAATGCAATTACGATGACATTGCAAATATCGAGTTCTAATATAAACAGTTCGTTTGTCTTTCTGTCTTCGTAATTATGACGAAAGCGCGTGGATGGCACTGAGATTGCCACGCTTAAAGGGCTGTCAGAAAACAATATTATATGTGTTTAAATATATAGTCCATTTCTGTGATATCTAATCGCTCAAAGGACGTTCAGAGAACACTATAGTGTATCCACAAGCAGGGCCAGATTTACCAATGGGCATAGTAGGCCATTGGCCGAGGGCCCACGTGTATCTGTAGATTTTGTATACTGAAACATGGCAACATTTCTATAAATTTCGGGGCCCACTTATGAGTTTGATTTAGGACCCACATGTAGGTAAATCCCGCCCTGTTCACAACAATATGATAATCCAAACAGTTTCATCTTATATAAACTCCCAGGGTGACCAAGTTCTTCTAACAGTGAGACAGGAATCTAAACAGATCTTTATCTCGACTTGTTATGGGTACCTTCAATTGACATCTCGAGATCCATCTTATAGTGAATTAAGACGAATTTGAATGTTCCACTCCGGAAACTAAGGAAGAAAGTTTTATTACTTACTATATGGAAACAGTGGCTTTAACAGGAAATCTGTAGAAATTATGCATCATATTAACGAGGAACAAAAGACGGGGGAGCAATTTGAGAACATCAGGTCAATAGGACGCTCCTTTTAAACCTTTTGCGCATCACTACTTATCTATTTTAAATATACTCGAGCTAGGAGAACAAAACACAAATGGGTGGAGAAGAACTACTAGTTGCTAGACGGTGACACTCATGAACGCTTCCTGTCCTGGGGCCTGAAGAAGCATGCGTAGCTAACGTTGCTCGTAATTACCAAGACGATGCAGTGGTTTTTGTCCTGGGGCCCGTTTCACAAAGCGATCTTAGCTTACGGTAAACGTAATTACCATGACGACCAGTGCCGAAGACAAACTGTTGCCATGACAGCGTAATCTAAGATCGCTTTGTGAAAGGATCCACAGGACGTCATAGTAATCCCGTCATGTTTCAGAAGACAGGTCTCTGGTCCGGTCCAGGTTCGACTCTTGTCAGGTTAATCGCGTAAAAGGCTGAATTATAAATCTCACTGTTGGAGTCATATGAGTTCGTGCTACGGGAGATGGCAAGTCAAATACATTATATGATAGACTATTAAAGACATATAAATAACTCTGCATTGCACGCGGTTTATATTTCTCTATAAACTTACCTTTTGTAGGAAGTTGTATACCTAAGCTTTCTAGTTAGCTTGAGCCTTGCAGTTCTTAAACGTACTGATCCAGCTTTTCGTGTTCTCTTTTCGCCTCCTCAAGCCTGCAAATTGAGGACATGGAATCGCTTCTATGAAACGTGACCAATATCATCCGGAAAACTATCAGTTGGTGTTTGAAGAAGGGATTTATTGAGAAATTATAGCGCTCTATCGACTTTTTATCCGAGACGTGGTCTGGATCTCAGATGTAAAACCACAGGTGGTGAATCCAGAAAACGGCAAGACCGTTTAAAACTGAGCCTAAAGAAAATTTCTTTTGGAGGTTAATACATAACGTTAAGATTTAAATACATGTGGAAATACAAAGCAGTCTCCTTATACGTTTAAGAATTTCGCTCCTGTTGTTTAACAATCGACTATTGTCTATTATATAAATTTTGAATTATATTTTAACCCCCCAAAAAAGAATTCTATACGACAAAAAAATTGGACGTAGACCTACCATACCTGGATAAACACACATAGACCCTCTAAATCTCCGCCCAATTAGCCGATTCGGAAGAGAATATATATCATTTTGACTGACATATGATTTTAATGATTATAATAATTGATTTTATTACCACCATTTACCAAAGAACGTAAGGAGAGGTAGTTAGCGATACAAACTTAATTAGCCTACAAGTAAGCCTGTGCGTAATTACATTTTATAAATTAATTTAAAAAATAGAATAAAAATGATGAATGGATTTCGAATTATAAAATTAAATATTAAATATTATTCATAGGCCTACAATGTTACATGTTGGGTATTCTTGGGTAGGATAGAATTGTTAGACAGAGCACAGATACATCATCCTTTGGTATCGACTAACGACAGGCTCTGATCAAATACCATAGGTAAACAATGCTTGCTCTTCACGGAAAAGAGGATTTATCGATATAAGATTTTCCAGCAGAAACGCACCTGTAATTAGCGTCCGCGTTACCTGGACTTCAACGGTTTTACCTGCATACGGCCGAAGTTGGTCAGCAGGGGGATGTATGACAGAATATTGCCGCGATTGCCCATGTATTTGTGATGTTGGGAAACAACCTATTTCATTTTCACAGTCTACAGCTGTTCGTTGGTTTGATCTTTCTATTCATTAAGGACAACGTTGTCACCACACTATTACCTGTTGAAACCAACATTTACATTTCTTTCGAAAAAAAAGGACAAATTTCTTTTGTTCCTACGATATATTTTTTTGTATAACACAAACTCATGTAAATATCAGTCACGAACCTTGTTTCGCGCATACAACGGTATGAGTTTTTTACCATCTTTTTGGGTTTTCGCATTATTTTCTATATTCTTTCTTCTGCTTATATATTTCTTTGGATTAAACAATATAATTGTTTTCTTGTCACGGAAAAGTGGTTGTCAACAGATAGCAAGTTTTATACACTATTAGTAGATTTGTATATTGTGTTGACGCTTTTGAACTATTCCAAGTCTGATTCTAATTACATCAGGGTGTGTTTTGGCTATTTTTGTCCCTCGGAGAATTTCCCTTTTCCAAATTTTAAAACATGAACTGGCTTTATCATAAAGCGAGGTAATTGTTATCATGTGAGCTATGACGAAACCCATATGATGCGCATGCTGAATAGGCGGGTGGATTTTTATTCGATTGTTGTCACAGTGTGGTTGTTAGCCAGTTTGTGAATATGAGGGTTGTTTGTGACGTATTTATTTATTTATTTTGAGTAAGATTTTCGGTGTGCCACGCTATTTGGCCGACAAAGGTGCAATGGGATAACCCCGGCTAGTGGGGTCATCCTATCTAGTTGACCGGGTCAGGAATATGTAAATTAGGCCTATTGAAGTCTGATAAAAATCCAGTCATAACCAGAACTTCCCTGCTCATTAGGCCTATATATATATCCTCTACATCTGTAGGCTATACATATTAAACTTTCAAAAGTGGATTTCCACACGTTGGAGTTCTTTGGGCTGAACATGCATGGTAAATTTTCGATATGAAATACATATGCGTGTTCTAAATGTCTATATCCTCTGAAAATACACTTTAAGAGTGTAAATGTCTAACGTTTGAATTATTTGTAAGCTTAAAACTTTTACAGAACACGCTTTTATAATGTAAGATCAGAACTTCAGGACGAAGACTGAGCTGAAGCTCACACCCAGGACCACCCACTCAAGGTATGTAGCCTATAGCTAGGCCTCCGATTCAATAATGGCACGAATCTCAAGCAATGAATCCTGACATTAGTGAGCAAGGAATAATACAACACAACTAAATATATTATATAAACTATACCGAATGTTTGCTGGTTGCAGGCGTGCTGATTTTGATTATAGACAAACCAGAGAAGCGTTAGCTACAGCTAGAAAAACTGTAGCCAATATAGGTTATTCGAGTTGAAATAAACCGGTTGCGCAAAATTTAGTTTTTCACTGTGACTAATGTTGACTTTCCCGAATTAACAAAGTACCGGTACCGTAATATGTTCTTACATAATATCTTTAAAATGGTAACATTAAATTTATGGAGAAATCGTGGCTATATTCAGCTATTAAACCTGGGATTACAATATACAGTTGGCCTAGATACATAACGGTAATCCCAGACTAAACTTGCGTCATAATATTCTAGCAATATTTTACAATTCCCAGTTTGTTTGTTGTTCACGGTTATCTTTTTTAAATTATTATCATAGTTATTGTTATTATTATCATTTCTAAACTACTTATACGCAAGAACAGCCCCATTTCCCTACCTAATTGTTATACGACTCGGACGTACGCAAACTAGTGGAATAATTTTTTAAAAGCAAGTTTAGATTTAGTTTTAGTAGAGATATTTCACGATCTCTACTCTCACTATAAAATTTGTATATGTATGTAAATTACCGCTGATCAGTGGTCGAACATTATCTGCCAAAGCCACAACGCTCACCGCACATGTACACGTACGTAATTATTGAACGCAAACGAGTAAAATGACTCAACGCAGAAAGGGAATCCCTTAGCCTCGTTTTGGTTTACAAACGGAAGTGTTTCCCAATTCACCCTCGCGTGATCGTCAAAGTTCATATTTCTTATGTTATTTTTGAAAATTGATGTTTTCGAAGAGATTTAAGTATTTTTTAACACTATTTTAGTGGACAGAACACAACGGCCTGGTATGATGTTGGTATAATAGCTGATGTCGTCTTAACTAAAGTAAGATTTATAGATGTCTGTTCCCCGGTGAGCGTTTTAATGTTTTGCGTCACTCTGAAGTTGTTGTTGTTTGGGATTAGGCCTAGATAGCTTATCACTTGATCCAGGGATCGTCATTATAATAGCCTATGGAATAACTTATCAGTGACTAGTGACTATCATTTGATAATCAGTTTGCATGAAATGTCATGTTTAGTTATCTGTTTATACTCTGCTTATCAATCCTCCATCCATAAATGTGTATCTCGATTAGTCCTGATATGACTGAGATTACATATATGCATATACAGACTAACGTCTTAATCTCAATCATGGCGGGCCCTTCATCTAAATCATACTCGCCAGTGTACTTGCAACCTCCTAAATTTGAAAGTAGACTTGTCCGAGAGTGACGTAATGAAACTTCCGGGCCAGTCTACTTTCAAATTTAGGCGGTGACAAACGTCTGCTGTGTCGTAGTTTGCCACACAATTTTTGTTAAAATCCCCATTTCTTGACAAAATTTGTTTGGATTACCTTTAAAGACGATGCAAACGAACGTGTATACGTTATTTATTACTGTGGTGGTTATATTTTCTGATTTCAAGAACACAGAAGCTGCAAATAGACTCGTGGGTACACGATAATACATAGGCCCTACCGGCTTCGTAACTGAGAATTGCCGTTAGGCTATATATGCATATAAATTCTCGGTTGAACGGGACTAATCTCGATCATATTACAGTTCATATGATTATTCATCATGCCTACAGTACTGTAATAGGCCTATGAGATAAATAAATTCATGGATGGCCGAACTAATGACATAGCCTCAGGCTAGCCATATTGACTTAATTTAGGAAACCTCATATAAAGTTTATTTACAAAATATTGTATAAGCTTACATTTTATTTGTCACAAACAATGCGTTTATTTACTCAATTTCAATTTCAATTTATTGTTTAAAATATTAGTGTTGATTGATGAATAGGATGATGACATCTGTCTTTCTAGTATGATTAACTCAGTCATGATTTCATTTAATCATCTAGCACTGGTCTGTTTTCATCGGAAAAACATGATAAAGCAGTTGTTTTTGAAAGGAAAAAAATGTTCAGCAGACTGTTGCTCATAAAAGAGTCTATAAAGCAACTCGCACCTTCTTCCGTTGTCTATAGTCGGTATTATCCACTGAATTTGGTTGAATCTGAGGCGATTTGATGACTTTAGCATTTGGCCATGGTGACAAATCTACCCAATCAACAGGCTGAAATGTGTCATGTGACTCGGGGTTTTCACTTTTTTATCAATGTACTATCAATGTCGACAGGGGATCTAAGTATGAAAGTAGTTGATTTACCTGGGGATACAATTTACATTCATGTATATTATAATCCCAGGTTTGTTGATGAATAAAATGTAGATGTGTGACTACAAGAAAATGTAATGTTACTTTGCACTCATTTATTCATTTAATATTTAGCACATGTTTATTTTTTAATTAATGATTAAAAATATTTTGTTCTGGATGTTTTTTTAATAATTAAAAAGAAAAACAGTCCAAATAAATGAAGAAACCAAAAAGAGCCTGAGGGTATGCAAATCTCCATTTTTACAGAAACAGGGCATCTCATTTTCTCCATCTTTCCTGTGTTCAATTTGATTAAAACATTATTTCTAGCTTATACTATTACACTCATTATCATATCAAATAATCATCCTCATTTTCAAACCTGACACTTAAAAAAAAAGAGTAGGTTTTTTTTTCATCATTACTTTTGAAATTATTGAAAGCTTCTAACCTAATTAGAAAAAAAAGGACAGAAATAAATAAGACAAGTTATCGCCATTTGCCCATAAACCACATTTGAGTTTGGTTTCATAGCCAAATGTCAACATCCATTATTTAACAGTACCGGTACATGATTTAACCTAAAAGCATGACTTGTTAAGTAATAAGATGATTACCAATCAGACAAATAAAAAATGTAAACGTATTCTGGGTGGTTTACTTGAAATGGCATTTAGGATTAAACATTTCCTCAATTTATAATGTGACAATTGTTTTGCTTCACTTGCTTTTAATATCTTTCAAAGCCTTGTTTTATCCTTGTGATTTCTTTGGAATATTGTCTGGAGCATGTATGGATTTCCCTTGGTTGTTTGTGTCTGGAGCATGTATGGATTTCCCTCGGTTGTTTGTGTCTGGAGCATGTATGGATTTCCCTCGGTTGTTTGTGTCTTTGTATGATTGGGGTTTAACGCCGTACAGTGCCCATACTTAATGTTATTCTATTCACTTGACCAAGTGTAAGCTTGATGGGTGAAGGAAACCACAGTGGCACTCCCTGACACCTGCCTGTAAAGACAGTATTAAAAACATTGAAGATTGCTGATGGGCTGTTTTAATAGGCTGATTATTAAGAAAGTATATTGGCCTGAAATGAGTAAAAAGGAAATCATGCCTGAGAATTACAATACTTCAAAAAGATCCAGATAGCTTATTAAATATGGCAGTTAAAATCAGATGCAAACCTCGTTACCTGTAAAAGATAATTTTTTTCGTGACTATGAAAAAGTGTGTTACTTGTGGAATAAAATAACATGCTACATCTTTGATGTTACAGGTAAACCTATTAGCTTCACAAATACAGACTTTATGTTTGGATGATTCATTTAAATCATTCAACTAGTAAATATTATTATTGTCACGTTATTACATATATACAAAACGCTTACGGTGTCAAGGAGCAATGCTTTCTGTATTAGAACTTGAATCCTACTTAAGTCAGCATGTTAAAATGGAAAAATATTTTGCTCTTAAAAATGATAGGACAGAAAAATTTAATTATATTTGGATGGACTGGTTAACAATATTGAACTAATGTTCCTTGTCTAATATTGCTAGTGTATATCTCATATTGTAAGGTATTTTACGTATGTAGGGCATATGTACATGTATATTGTGCTACATGTATTAAATGGGATTTGTTTGTGGAAATAAAATTTTTAAAAAATTTGTGAATGGTACTAAAAAATTAACTATGCGTGCATTTTTATCCCTGATGTAGGCATAATGTATAATAGGCTTACTAGACTGAGAAACCAGTCTAATTATTGTCCGCTTCATTTCTCAGTGTCACTGATCAATCATATTGATTCATATGATAGATGTTATTTTTTTTAATATTTGTTTTTTTTTTTCAATTTTTATTCCAGGTGCACCTTATTTGACGGGACTATTACAGAGGAAGGATAGCTCGACCCTGAGAATTCAATATGTCCATTCAGCAGCCATATCGGCGACTTGATAATGTCGCAGCAGGGGGAGATAATTTAGGTGTTTCTTCGTATTCCAGCCTTCTTCATAGTCGAGTTCAGCCTGACTCGGAAACAAATGAAGAGGCTAGAAGCACTCTGGCAAACATAAAATGGCCGAGGATTGTGGGCATTGTGCAAATCATTAACGGATTTCTAACAGGCTTTCTTGGTGAGAGGATTTACATGTACCTACATGTACATGTCACTGGACATGTCTTTATTTGTTAAAGGGACCTCCAGGGTTGGAAATAACTACACATCTGCAGGTCCGTTAAAAATTGAGATGGTCCTGTACAGATCTCCAAAATTTAATATTGTCATTTGTGTTAATTGGCCTGCAGGACAAATTGGAAAAATGTCTGACAAAATATTTTACACATTTCCACCCCTGGACCTCTCAGAGCTAAAGGGCAGCAGGATGCCAATCTGCTTCTCTGTCTTTTGATCGGCGTATTTTGTCATTATTTATTTAGGATTACTGGCCTGTGTTGTTTGGGCGAATGGACAGAACGGGGTTTTTCCCATGGTTATGCAAACTTAACTTAGGAGAACTGAGTTATACTAGGTTTGACTTTCCAAAATTGTTTGGAGTCTTCATCTAAATTTGCATTTTGCTATTTATTTTGACAAATGTTGTCATCTGATAATCAATGAAGATTGTATTTTAAAGTAATTTTGCTTTATATTTCACAAAGACACATTTATGTATTTAAAAATTCAGCAACCCTGGGAAATTGCAAATGTTAGGTTATTCACAAAATGTTTTAAGATTATACCAGAAAAGATAACAGCACAGGTCTGTTTATTGTCAGTGGCATTGAGACGGACTTCCTGTATCCATTGAGCTGTCATATGGTCATATGTGTGAAATAAGTTTAACCTTTATAAAGGGAAAGAATTTTCAACCTAAACCTATTATTTTTATTGTATATTTTCATAGACAAACATCTGTATTGGACTGGCATTCAAGTAGCATAGCCAGATAGCAGCAAGGACTGACGTCATTGTTCAAAAACAAAGATTGGTCATGAGTGTGTTCCTTTGCTTATGGATGCATGATAGGAAGGCATCTGTAACAACACAGTATAAACACAAGCTTTATCATCCAAGCGCAATGTTAATCAGTTGTTTACATATCAAAATAGCTCTTTGAATAACACATACATTTAACATGTTTCAGCTCACATGCACTTTTAAAAAATCCCGTTTTTAGTACCAGGTTGATAAGTACAAGTGGTTGTTGTTGTTTCGCTTAGAGACTGAACATTTACTTTTGGCTTTATATGAAATCATCCACCAGTGCAGGCAATGAGACAGCCAAGACTAGATGATATAACTACCATGATAACAGTTTTTAACGCGTGTAATTACTCTTACATGGTTACATACACCTAAACAATTGTTGAGAAGTATTTTTTACCACAAGCCTTCCATCTGTCTACTACCAGGTACATATGAATGAGAATTTAAATTATTATGAGTCACACAATGTGGCTCCAGCAATTGCAGGGATGGTTTTTACTAGGTTTCATCCCTGTTTCCGCCGTATTTAAGCAAGAAACGGTGTCAAATGAACAATCCATCGCTATATTTATAAGTGAAATACCCTTGAGTACAACATTAATCCCCAATCAAACTAACAAATCCTTTTATAAAAATGACTAACAACTTAAGTCCTCGCTACCCCTCTGCTGTTTATAACTCACAATTTAAGCAGAAACTACTCTGATAGTTTATTTACAACATGATTAAATTTATTGGCAGCTCTATGCCAGTGTGAGTAACAGTAGGAAATTAAAGTAGGTTAAATTGCATTCTTCTCTATCTGAGTGGGAGGGTGCTTTCTGTTGCCCTAGTTCAGAGCTGAGGGGCAACGTAAGGCCAATCTGTTTGGGATGTCTTTGTATTGAATCTTATAATTATTCTGTCGTATCATTATTATTTTAGGTTACCCAAAACAACTGGAGATTATGTAGAAACTTGTCTTTAATAAATTGAAATCTCTGTGCCATTGTGATATAACCTTTAGAGATATAACCAGGTTTACATTAAATTGCATTAATGATTAACCTCTATAAATTACATGCAATCAAGGTGGTGGGTTTTTCCAGGTTTCCTCTTGGTTTCCCACCGTAATTAGGGAAGTGGACAATCTATCATATCACTGAAATACCCATGAGTATGATGTTAAACACCAATCAAACAAACAAACAAACTATAAATTTAAAGACTACCTTATAACTTCTAGCAGTTGGGACAGAGAAAAAGGCTTTACCACAGGGGGTCTTACATGTTATTTCTGTGGACTGTCCCAAAATTAGAGTATCCCAACTGCTAGAAGGTATAGGGTATGCTTTCTTTGAGAATTGTTTTTTAATTAAATTTTCAAATTTTCTCTTTACAGGAGCCTTAGAAGTGTTCATTATTCCAGTTCTGGAAGATGTCCGGGACGAGCATGCCATTGTAATCGGCAAGAGGAATTGTTACGCAGCTGGAATATTTGCAGGCCTTATGGTAATTCAAAATATTTCTCACCCTTGGTGTCAAGCCGAAACAATTTGGTACATGATGGAATTTATGGTACAAAACTGCACTCCAACAATCAAATTCACACACTGGGTGTAATGGGAGAAACGGGAACAGATAATCTTAAGAACCCTAAAATCCCAAGCAACAAACAGACTCTGTGTTCAGTGAAAATTAAACACTCCATGTGATGTCTTTTTTTGGTGCATGCAAGGGCTTAGGCAGACACCCAATCCACCTGTCCAAATGGACACCCTGAAGTGAACAATTGTCTCATTTGGACACCATGTTTTAAGAAACTTTAACATGCAGGAGTTAGGTAAACTGTCCAAATTTGACACACAGTTATTTGAAAAGTGAAGCAATATGACCATTTTGGACACCATAGTTTTGATTTCTGGCTCATCAGTGTTTGTGCCACATGTATTAGTCATTTAGCTACATGTACAGGATGAGGTCTACTCTGATGTTTAACAAATGTTGCAACAAGAAATAGTGATAAAATTTTGGGATTCAGACAATGAAAATAGTTCTTAGTTATGCTTAAATACTTCAGTGATTTTGTCACCTACTTAATACTGTCACAGAAAAAGTCTTCTTGGCATATTTGCATTTATTGTGCGCGTAAATGTTAAACCATGTAACCAACTAATTTAATAATGGTTGTGATTCTGTTAAAAGTGATTGAAACGTGAAAATATCAGTCCTTAGACTTAACTGAACTATTTTCTCTCACTCGTCAGATGGTCATTACAGGCAGTACAGCTGTCCGAGCTTCAATCAGTCAACGTGGATCTACAGTAAGTAACAATCACTCAGTGAAGCCATCCGTAACCTACCTAACCAAACTTTGAGCTTTGTTTATCACCGTTTCGACAGACTCCTCTGTGCAAGAGCTTACCAATAATCAAAATACAACTCATAGACAAAAAAAAGCTATGCTTAAAATAAATAAATTCATTATCCGTAAACAAACTTGGGTTGTGATATTTTCATTTCCCAAGGGGGTAAACACATGTTACATCCCAGAGTGTGATTGTTCATCTACCAAATTTCCGATAATAAAAAAAATTAGACCTGGCCGCATCCACTTCAAATTTAGTTTTCTTAATTTTATCAAACTTACAGCACAAATAGGTAATTGGTTGTCGTGAACATAGTTCGAAACATGTCTGCTTCACAATCGCTGTACATTAATGGCATCAAAATATCAGAAAAATTGTTTTGCAAGACTTTTTCTGCTATGTTTTTCGCTGTTTTACATCTCTGGTAAGTCTGATGGCGTTGTCATGGCAGCATGCAGGATGCCAGGGGAGGTAACTTCATACTTCTGATCAGCTGTGGTCGGTGACAGTTTACTGCATGCAAGGGGGAATTTAAGAAGAGCCACTTAAAGCAATGAGAGGTCTATATTTTCTGTCTTTTTTGAGTTTGAACCCTCCACATCGGCCATAGTGGCATTGTTAAGACCTCTTCACACGAGCCGCCAGCAGCTCAGGTTTTGACACGGTGTCAAAATAAGGACAGAGGTTTTAACAATTCCACTATGGCCCATGGCTCAGACTAAAACTCATAAACTTTCTATGAACCCCTAAAAAATGTTTTAAAGTGTGAAGTTATGAATTAGCACATAACCAATAATATATATATTTTTGTTTAAAATGTTTAGATCCAGCGGTACGTGATACTGACTCTGATATCTGTGTTATTTTACACGGCCTTCTCATTACTACTCATCATAGGCTACAGTATAGGATGGACAGAAAAGGACAACTACCCTGTAAGCTGTTACTCTTTCTTCACATGCCATTATTTCTATTCCATCCATCCGCATAGTATTAGCCAGAAATCAAGAACAGGGTGTCTCAAATCACCATTTTTACAGAAACAGGGTGTCTCATTTTA
>JAVFBX010196654.1:0-12940 GCA_034783855.1 Mopalia kennerleyi
AATTAAATGTGGCAAAAAACCAATAGCCTTGTGTGTGACATTAATTTCCAATCAAAACAACAAGAAAGCTAATACTGTGGTACACACTGTGTGGTTAAAGTCCCAAAACGTGATCCAGAAGCCTCAAAACCCCCAGGATTACATTTCAGAGCCTGCATTTAAGAATGTCTTAAGAGGAAAAACAACAGAAGTCCTGTTCATCCAAAAAGAAAAATCGAGCGGTAGCCTATATATGAAAACATTCAAAACTGGTGTCAACTATTTTGTTTTATTTTTATGTTTTATAATATTTTCTCTCACTTTTTTTGTCATAATAAGTTATACAAAGCAACAAAGAAAAATGACTGTTACAGATTTTATGGTGTGAGTTAATGACTGTTTGGTGGTTTTTTTCCGCGGTACAAGTGATAGTCATTTTAATAAAAGCAATTTGTAAACCCATATAGGTGTTCATCCAGTGGGTGGTCTGGGAGAGCCAGCTACCTGTTACCCTCAAAGCTGAGCAGCAGCCTGGAACCTGTGTCATAATGTGTGATGTAGAACACCTGGTGATATCATATCGTGTCATCTTGCCAATGACATTGGTGGTGATTTTCTTCAGCAATTGGTATGACAGTTAGCTATGACAGTTAGGTATGACAGTATGAGTGACAACCCTCAGTATGGCTTAAAACCCCAAATCAATTCAATCTCATGTTAAAATTGCTTTGTCAAATATTTTGAAAAGACTTTTCCTCTTTTGTGAATAAATTTGTATGTAAATAACTACACATCATATTTGCTGTAGGAATTATTGGCCCTTGAGCAAGCAGTGTGAGTAGATTACGATGATGCTAATTGTGTATTTGACCAATCCAAGTTTATGTTATTCACAAATGTTTTAACTGATGATCTATTGTGGAATATTTGGCTGTAATGCTAGTGGCAGGTAGATGCTTCGATCACGATATGAAATAATTCAAGTGCCAGCTTAAATAGTAGTGGTTCCTCAGATGAGGATTTAGTGCTAGACTGAACTATAGGAATAACATGTATTACAGGAGATCCACACGTCTATTACAGCAGGCGACCACTGGCAATTTTTATTAAGAATTACAAAAGCGTACTTCCTTTTCTTATTAACGTCAGTAAGTTTAACGAGTATTTTGAAATAAACTTAAACTGTTTTAATCATTATTTGTCCATTTTTCTTAATATATGTATCCGAGTTCCGCCACGAATGATCTCAAAACACTATTCCCACATGCAGCTGTATTAATATAGAGCAGTCGTAGTTGTACATAGCCTAACTCCAGTGAGCTCCTTTTGTCAAAGCATGGAGGTATAGCAGAAGGAGTAACAACTCCGCCACTTCAAAGTGTGCAATGATCAATTCCGCCAGACGCCTCACTACTGGATTATTTACGGTCGAGTGAACAAGATTTGCGCTAGATGACTTGATTCACGCATGCGCACACTTGGGTTCACGGGATGTTATTAGCTTTATGGTCAAGGCGATTAAAATCCCGTGGCGTATGTTTGATTAGGTGTTGTACTCTTAAAGGACAAGACCGCTCAAAAACCGTGTTTTCTACATACGTAAAACATTTTCTGTCAAATGCAATACAAACATTTTGATGTTCCTAATCCAATCATTACTCTAGTTATCATCCATTAAAGATCCAATCAGGTGTTGTCCTTCCGCTGACAAAACTGAGAAGATCAATTTCACGATTCTGCCCTGTCGGAACTGATCAGTGAACATCAAAGAAATAACTCTGGCTTTCACTCTATTCAGCTTTCAATAGAACAGCGGGGTAGTCTAGCACAGTCGCCTGTCCCGATCTGCGAGTTGTTACTCCTGCTGCTATACCGGTCAAAGAGATCGCGGGTTTGGTTTGTATACCAGCAGTTTCGTGACTCCATGATGGAGAAACTCCTCAACGTCTTATTAACAGGGCTGAACCAAGAGTAGGTTAATGCCACTTAACCCCTCAGTATATGGCGTTTCGCGGGTTAAAGTAGTGTTATTTTGATGTAACTGTAGATCTGGTATGATAGCTGCTGATAAGTGCGCTTATTATTTACAGTTTCGCACCACGACCACCTCATTATATAAAGGTTACTAAGTGTGATTTTATCGTACCGGTGAGCGATAGTTACCCCCCAGTCCGTGCGGTAACATATCGTCGGCCTAGAATTATCCAGGTCTATCTGTTTTTGTTCACAAAACTGAATCTGTAGTTTCGAACACTTGCAGAGTTAACTGGGTGCATTTGTTGCTAATGATCCTCCTCGGATATATTGTTAAGAACCCGTTCATCGGTAGTTCATAAAAGGAAAATCACGCGCTACAAATAAACCAAGTTAACTCTGCAAGGGTTTGAAAGTACTAACACAATTTTGCGAATAAAGACAGATAAACCGTGTTAATTCTCGGCCAACGATATAGAATCCGAGTCGTTTCAATAACTATCACGGTAACCAATTTACTTCTCTGAATGAAAAGCGAAAGCCAATATGGATTATTCTTTTTAGTAGAGCAGTGCACGACTTTGATAAAACTAATACGGTACACTTTTTAAAAAATCCATCTGAACGTATACATGTATGTATTCTTAGATAAGTCCGGGCCCGCGGCCGTGGCTTAGTAGTTTCGTGTGCGCTTCCTGATCCTACTTCGATGTACCGTTCACCGGATCGAGTCGGCCTATCGACCATCAGGTATATGAGCGGTTCACACGTTGTGGCTCCAGCAATCGCAGGAGTGGTTTTTACGAGGTTTCCTCTAGGCTTTCCACCATAATAAGGCAAGGTACAGTATGAAGTGGATAATCCGTCGTCATATAAGTGAAACCCTTGAGTACGACGTTAAATCCCAATCAAACAATCTTAGATAATTCGTCATGGCTTATTATTCCGGTATTCTTATATCTGCAGTTTATGTTTGGTTGTTTAATTCTTCTGGCTTCAATATTGCCAATTCTTATCAAATACATATTTGTTAAGATAACCAGTTGAACTTATAGATAGCACTGCAGGGTGTTGGGACCGAGCTTCCTGATGTCCTGAATGGGGTTAATCTGAGAGCTAAGGGGCAACATCAAGCCGATCTGTTTGGGATGTCTTTGTTTTGTGTCCTGTCTAAAATTGTTGTCTGTTGCCAATGACGTCAATGGTGGTTTCCTTCACCCATTGTGCTGACATGCCGTCATGTGAGTGAAATAACCGTAAGTACTACGTTACAGCCCAAGCAAACAAACAAACGATTATATAACATCTAATGCGGTTCTTATTGCCAGTTGTGAGCATGCATAAGGCGTCTTTCTGCTTCATTGTCACCAAACATTGATGCAAGCCTAAACGCATTACAACAAAATAAGAAAGTGGGTATATTGTGTTAGTATCAGAGAGTATGAATTGTGTCTTGGCATGTTCCACAATAACTCATCGCTTGCAAAATCTTATAAAAGTATAGTTCGTCAAGTTATGGTTTGCAGTAACTTCACTTTAAATAACATTTTTACTAGTTAAGGTGGTCTGAAGCTGCTTGGCCTTTTCTGCAACTAATTCGTTATAAGCCTATGGTTGATATTTACCTGTAGATTAACTCAGAATAAAAGTCTACGTTTATATAAATATATATATCCCCAAACTCCAGAGATATCGGTCCCATGCAGGGCCCTTGTCTAATGTCTAGAGGTCGCCGTTCCATTTCGGTCGACCCTTCAATTGGCGGCGGCGATGGAGATTATGGGGTTTCGGCTTTCCACCAACCACCTAGGCTACGATACAAAGTCGTCCTATAAGCGAAATGCGACTTGAGCACTTTTTAACCCATACCGTATGTGTTCTTAATCACAACGGTGCACGGATCAGTGTATGTAAGGTCGTAAACAAATCACAGATACACTACCAGATTTAATTTGTGGACAAAGGGCACATATATAGGCGAAACTGTCTATTATTAAACTTCTGTATATAGGCCTACCATTGTGAGATCGAAAAGCATTATCTACAGTAGCTGATGATTTTGTTTTTAGGAAGTAAAGTAGTTTCATACCAGTCTGGTTCGCAAGAATCGTCTATGGGTCGACATTTCCCTTGATTTGAATACCGTCTTAAATTTTAAATTTCTTTAAAGTTTCTTTAAAATAATTTGTAAATGTTGTAGTTAAAATTCAAAGTGAGTCCTTGTCACTGTTCGTTATTAGTTGACACAGGATATATCCGTTACTGGTATAGGTTATAATATATGCTACTTCTTTTAAACTGCCCGTGAAATGGTATATATAATTACATTGATGGATACACATTTGTACACAAATACACATACTTAGTGGTTATACCCGTTATTCAAATAACTTTAATCTCATAATTGGCATTATTTCCTGACAGGCGGAACCGCAAAATGAGTTTATAATGAAAACGAACATAATTGTATCACTTATATATTCGCCTGATATATATGTTGATGCCCAGGAAGTCAATTACTTACTCCTCGTAGGCGTTGATGAAGGTTGATGAGATAATGACGGCAATATTAGTATGTCTGGGCGGAAAAATTAACAACGCAAGATGGGTTCTTGTTGTGATTATCTTCCAACAGAAATTAGCAGACATAACATACACAGTAAACATCCATTTAGCTAATTAACCATATTCCCGAAAATGTCCATGGATGGTATAGTCCTAGGCTATGTACAGTTAATGTGGGATTGACCAATCGGCCACAATACAGACCGATTATTGATACGTAAATGCATGTGACAGCGAAAAAGTTCGTAAAAACGGCCAATCCTGATTTTGAATAGAATTAACCCAGCTTCCAAATAAATGAAGAGTTTTGGTTAATATATATAAATACCATCTTCGATTGGAGCTCGTGCATTCTTCTTTATTAACACGCTTGGTTTGAGTAAATATTCGAGGTTTTCTCAG
The DNA here is from genome assembly GCA_034783855.1 of Mopalia kennerleyi. NCBI lineage: Eukaryota > Metazoa > Mollusca > Polyplacophora > Chitonida > Mopaliidae > Mopalia > Mopalia kennerleyi. The sequence continues at coordinate 4,921 of JAVFBX010196654.1, forward strand.
AATCGTTGTTCTGGTGATATGTTCTAATGTCCATTTTACACAAAGACGAGAAGCGAACGTTCAATCGAGATTTCTCATCGCCGGTTTTCCTTTTGTTAATTCGATATCGAGGAGCCCATGTTTCTGATTTATCCGCGGTCTTTTATCACATTTATCTCGTATTTCCAGGAACTCGAAATCCCGTTCGTACTATTTATCCTGGGATTATAATATACATATTGTAATCCCAGGTTTATCTATAGGAAAGTGGATTTGACGTCCGCTTTATTAACATGCCAATTATAGCCAATGTAAATCTACGGGCGTAGAGACCTCTATGAGCCTACCTGTTACATAATATCAATGACGATACCAGCAGAACGACACAACAATCTTCTTCATACTCGCCCTTATACAGGTATTTGTTATCCTTTGCTCTCAGTTACAGAGATGATAGTGAACAAAATCAAAAATCATTTTCATAGCACCTTAATAAGGAGCAACTGTTCAAAACTCCCCTATAGCCTGACAGTCTGTTAGAGGACGTTCCGTCGCAAAGAAATGGACGTCTCTTCAAAATGAAGAAAAAAAGCCTTTGTTGCACGATGTCCACTATAACAGTTTGTGAAGCTAACATATAGTTTTGAGAAAGCGGCTCCTGGTAGTTGAATGGTGAAGATATGTGTACAAACTATATACTGTATAGCTGTATAAAGCATAATGCTATTCGTAGTAATCGTATAGATAACCATATGTTTCACCAGAAGCGTATGCTATAATATTGGCGATATACCGGATACCCGATCCGTTATGTGGTTGTTGAATTTACAGTTTTTTATCCGCCAAAACACAAAAAAGGCTGATCTTCTTAAATAGAATCAACGTCAGAACAACGTCTGCATTTCCATGGTTGAGGCTGAGGTAAAACAAATCATTGCATGCAGGTTGTCCCTATAGAGGACTGGAAATGGCCTCTCTGGTCTAGAGTCTGACGTTACAAAGGATAGCAATTAGTCACTAAAACCATATGACTGTGAATTACTATATTGTTTTTCATTAAAGTGTATAACATTTTTCAGAAAATAAAATAGACTTTTTAAGTTAATGTTACACGACTTGATATTTATGCAGACGTATTTACTTCTGGTAATTGGTTTACGTTAAACACAAGCTTGAAGAACAGCTCTATCAATATACCCAGCAAATGCTGGAATATATATATTTATAATGTGAAGAGAGGACATTGTGCTTGGCTCCATCGGTATTATGAGAGAGTCACACGATTGGATTTGTTTGTTTGATTGGGGTTTAACGCCATACTTAATGTCATTTCCCTCACATGACGGCGTGCCAGCCCAATGGGTGAAGAAAAATTACCCCGACACCACTGGCAACAAACAAAAACACCTCGGGACACATACAGAGACTTCACAGAAGATGTGGCAATCGAGGTGGTAATGTTTTTTTTAAACGAGGTTTTCTCATGCTTTTCCACAGAGTAAAGCAGAGTGGGAAATGGACAATTTGTTGTCATATAAGTTAAATACCCTTGAGTATGCGAAGCTAAATCACTGTCAAATAAACATAAAAGCTGCGTTTTCAGTCTCTGGAATTTATATATTTAGTCATCGAGCCTTTCGTTGTTGGACACAACACGTGCCTTGCCGGAGAGAATCTCGCAAGAATCACCAATTAGAGCCAACACCGTGTGACTCCCTCACATACCTCTCTGATGGTCGACAGACGGAGTCGAACCAGTGGACGTAACATCGAAATAGGATAAGTAGGCAGATACGATAACCATTAAGCCGGGCCAAGATAAGTAACGAGTCCCACTGTCTACAGTTAGGCCATAGAGATGTAACAGAGGCTTAGGGCCTACCACAATTTTAATCCAGGTATTTCCAGACCCAAGAACATAACCCATTCGTTTCTTTGAAACCTCAACCAAAGTGCCTAACTGTAACATTGTTTACATGCTAACTGATCAACATTCGTGTATTTCGGTTTAAACACAGTCACGTCTACATCCAATGCTAGCACATAGGCAGGAGTGCTTACAGACGTTTCTGCAGAGAGTTCATCTGCTGTGTTTTTATGTTAAAAATCAACTGAACTGCAAACAAATTAAACCAACGTTCTTTTATCATTGCAAAACTCAATTTTGTCGCGTTTTGCGAATAGGCCTATACCAGCATATGGGTTTAAAACTGGCAACCCTGGAATCGAAATTCCATTTAAACTACCGGTAGGTGATTATTATGCGGGCTGGTACATTTTAAAGACCGTTCAACGTAACTATAATCAAATTTGATATAATTGATACAGTTTAGCTTCTGTTTGAATTAATGCAACATGTTTCGATGACGCCAGAGCAGCATAACACTGGTGCCACGTGAAACTGTTACCAAGAACATCTTACGTAACATGAGTTGAGGTCGCTCTACCGTGAGTCTCTGTCGCTCAGTCGGTAAGAGCCCTGGCCCTGCTAGCAAAAGACCCGGGTTCGAATCCCAGTGATGGCAAACACTTGTTCTTTCTCTCCAGGAGAAATGATATCGAAAGCTGAAAGGGCCTACAATACACGAACATACATGTATCACCAGTAATCCACTCCAGGTCACTGTGGAGTTATAACTTAAAACATTCGTTCTGAATGAGAATACTTCTATTGTATCTCATAAAACTGGATTTTCACTCTCAACACCAGTTGAAAGGCGAGGAGATAGGTAACAGTTAATAACAAAGTAAAGAAAAACAACTTTTATTTATTCCCCAACCAGAGCTGACCAGCAGTCTTTATTACACATCTAGTGGTATACCGTTTATCACAACACGTTCACCTGAGATTATTAGATAAAAGCTCATTCTAATCAATAATATCGATGACAGACTAATATAATAAAATCACGAAGAGTGTGTTACAACGGGAGAGAATTTCACATACCATTATGAAAGAACCAAATATCATTGTTCACGCTGCACAAACTCTCTAGCACAAAGCCTAATATTTACCGTGTGTGTAATGTCCCTGTTTCTCCTAATACTGAGTATGATAATACTGAGTTGAGATAAGCAAAGATGAAGACATCGGCGAACTTACAAATGGGGAATTTAACATATCTGGGGATTTATGTCACGTCGTTATATTGGTCCTATGCTTACAAAGAAAACACACTGATGATACTTGGTAATCACCAATTGAAAACAACCCTTCAAAGAGCCTTTATGGGTAATATACCCAAAGAATTGTTATTTGAAACGTTATATTAACAGTTATTAAAACTGGCAGGCAAAGAATAAAACCTTTGTTGTATTGTTGGCAGTCGATTGTGTCTACGGCAACGTTTAAAGGATCTGGGTATAGAAACTACCATCCCTTTGCGGCAATATCAATTGTGCCAACATGGGAAAACTGTTGAGCTAGCACAGAAAATATGGCCATTTGTCTTACAGAACAGTTTTTGTGACGTAGATGACTTACCGCAAAAATGAGTATATGATTCCTGTGTATGTAAGAATGTCTTATTGTCCGATTTGTAACTGTGGTCTTTGAACCTAACAAATCTGGGAGACATGTAGGGCTGATTTAATAGTCGTCATTACCAAAGAGACAGTCTAGAAAGAAGGCGCCATCCATCCAGTCACCATCTCCGCATTCGTAACTTAAAATCAATGAACCTTCTTCAATATCTAATTTATCTGGAGATGTTACCATGATGTAAACGCGTCCTGTTGGAGGTTCCGCGATGAAGAGCGTAGAAGATGTACCGTCAAATTCTGATTCCCATTTGAAATGCTCTGGGTTTGGAAAACCCTCGTCGCTGGCGAAGAGTTTCATTTCGCCCATACCGCTGGTGGCCAACACGGTCAAGTTCAGGGCCCAGGAAGGAGAGCTCACAGCAAACAATGGCGTTTTTGTCTTAGACACAAAGAAACCTTTCTGTTCGAAATTTCTCCTCAGTGTAAGCACGTGTTTGGACACATCACATCCCTTGATGCCAACAACGTTTAATGCTTTCTTGATTCGATTGGGATCGAATCCTAAATCGTATGCAGCCTTCATAAGATCACAACCTGCGTCCTCATATGTCGTGAAATGGAACCAATAGAGCCTGTTGGACAGAAGAAACAGACTGTAAGCATCTCGAACAGACATGTCTAGCTCGTGTACGATTTCGTAGAAGACCTTGTTCATTACTCCACTGCCGAAATGCACGTTTATCCCGTCAGTGTAGTTGTCCACATGGCTTATAGAAAGACCATCCATCTCCGGTGCATCGAAGTATCTGAAGGCATTTACTTTTCTCATGATCTCTGTGCCTACGTGCCAATCATTTCCGTATAGATAGGCTTCTGCTACCTCGCCAGTTATATCAGAAAAGGATTCGTCTATAGAGCCAGGCTGGTTGAAATAATACAGTCCCGAGTGTCTCTCGGTAAAGCTATGGGCTAGCTCATGGGCCATCACGTCCATAGCTGCCAATGCGTAAAATCTCTCATCTCCATCCCCAATAGAAACATTTGCTCCGTTCCAGAATGCCGACTCCAAATTTTCCCCGTAGTGGACTCTCAGAACAATAGGCAAGGCGAACGGTTCCATGTTAAACCATTCTTTAAACATTCTATAGACGCCCATTCCGTTGTAAAAGGCATCCAGACCAGGGGCGTAACTGCTATGGTGAGCATCATCGTATACTTCATTACAAGGAAAGCTAATAGGGTCCGTTATTGCATCGTCATACGTAAAGTTCATATTAACTACTTTCACAAACTCGTTTTCCAGGTAACAAGTATCCCCTATTTGCTTTGCCTCTAAGTGTCGAAAACCCTCTCCATACCTGATTCTGCCTGTCTTTACATTGCCACCATAGCCTTCCACCAATTTTGTCGTAGTTTCCAGAGAGTCCCAGAAATGAATAACTTGACCTGTCATTGCCTCAACTAAACAAGTAGGCCGAACACGAGTTTGATCATTTTCAACCAAGAACTGAACAAAGTAACTTAAAGCAGCGACATTATGTTTGTCTGTGTTAATTTTCAGGTCCGCTGTGTATGTGCTGATTCGGTCACGGTATTTGAGAACACTGGATTCTTTCATACAAAGGAAGAAAGCTTCAGCTTTTGTAACCAACGGATTAAGTGTTTCTACGTCGTCTTCTATGCCCTCAACGAAGGTTCCCTGAGCATCGCCTGTGTAGCGACCCCCAGCGTCTGTTTCAACGGTCAAAGCGGCGTCCAAAACTTCCAACCCTTTGAAGTCCTCGCGAAATTTCCAAAGTATTGTACCTTGGTTTGTCTTCATGCTGTCAATATGGTGAAAATGTTCGTGGCCACTGGCCTGCATCAAATCTCTTACATTTCGTATATGTAAGTCAGTATCTCTTTTTAGACGATGTGGATCTTTCTTGAAAGCTTCATCGACAGACCGTCTCGCCCGGGAATGGGCACACACACGCCGGGCACAATCCACAGAGTTCAACGCCAGAAGACCAGCTGAAAGATAAAACGTTCAACAGTAAATAATGAGTTCTATTCGAGAAGATAAGCAGGGCTGCTTTAATAAAAAGTAGTACAATCGTTTTGATCTGGCCTCCGAGTGGTCCTAGTAATTTGATTATAAAAAAACCCGGAATAGAATTAATTGAAAAAGGTGGCTGAAGAAAGTCTTGAAAGTCGACTGAGTTGAAAAGACAATCGATCCACATAAATCCTTTACCAAATAAAAAAAATTATATATAAACAACACCCCAACGTTTTGCCTGGGTTGCAGAAATGTTTGAAAAACACCTACCTAGAAGCGGCCAGACGAAATTCATTCTTAAAGTTCTGTCTCTCTGTGGTATTCCTCGAATGCTAACAGCTTCTGATGGGAACCGTCGACTGTTCAAAGGAAAATATATCCTTAGCTGTTGTCAGGAACACCGCAACCTTATATAAAGGTCTTCATTATACAATTGTACAGGAGTTAATGGGGCTGATTGTCTACCCCCTGCGGCCCAGGAACAATTTTGTTAGCTTGACTCTAAGCGTCCATGGAGCTGAGAGCAGCCGTCTCTGGAATCATTACACTTGTGATTAATGTGTCAGAGGTCAACAAGAGTTTAATAATCGCCAAACACTCCACCAAAACATTGACAGACGTACGTTATGTCTGTGTAGAGCGTTGGCTTGATCTGTATTATCATTATGAGGTGATATTTTACCCAAACATTTGATTATTGTGTAAGATACAGAGCAAAAACCAACCCCAATAGCTTGAGTTTATCACATCTATATAAACATCAACTACCATAGTCAGCGAGTAGGAAAAGTCTCATTACGTGTAGAGGACAGTTATCACGGGACCGTGGAAATTTTAAAACAAATATGCAGTAAATTAATAATTAAAAAGGATTAAATAATTTAAAAGAAAAGCAAAATTGAAATATTCTTAAAAAATAAAACTCGGTCACCTGAACGGAGAGACATTAACCTTTTATTCCTGTCCAAACAAGTGTTGTCATCAGAACGATTTGCCACAGTGGACATGCGTCTGTATGTATATCAACCTATTATATACACATTAGAAGAAGTAATTTCCACCAGCCTTCCATTAACCTAATATTGCGCCTAATTGGTCAAGGTATAGGAGTAATGCAGCTTATACATCTGTGTTTGATTAGTGTATGTTTGTGGGCTATATGTGACTGAGGTAGACAGAATATATCAAGGAGGCTGACTTATAAACTTAGTATTTAGTAAAAGCCTCTAACTCACAGCCCACCGAAAACAAGTCCGTCTGTAGAACATCTCAACAATACATTCGGAAAACTGTGGATCGATTTAATTTAATACGTCATCTTATCTGGATGACGAATTCACAGACATGGAAACAACGTTAGAACGAACCTACAAGAGACAACAATGTATTTTCATCCAATCACATTTTCAAGCAAGACAACCATGGAATTTTCCCTAAACAGCTCCGTATACATTTTCGCTAGCCAACGGGTTTCTTCCGAACTACTCTGAATTTCAATCCTTGGGGGGCAGGGCACATCAATAAATACCATTCAGTGACGCCTTTCATTGGTTGCGTCGGCGCCCATCACAGGGCTAGCGACGGTGGGCTCAATATAACGCAGGAAATGTTTCTTGAGCTATTTATCGAATTCGTATAACAAAAGTGATTGTAAAGTTTGTTTATTTCATGTTTGATAGGGGTTTAACGTCGTACTCAAGGCTATTTCACTTATATATATGACGACGGGTTATCCACATCACATTGTTACTTGCCTAATTAAGATGGAAAACCGGGAGGAACTCTCGTAAAACCACATCGGACTCGATTCCGTGAATGGTAAATTGGAGTAGGATGTTTATAAACAAAAGTTCAAACATCAACAAGCTGAGTATCTAGCAGGTCCACCACTGAAGGCTTTTTAGAAAACATATGCTCATAATCCCAATCAAATCCCTGTTCCTGCTTTTGTTTAAGAACCATTTTTTTCTTCAAAAGAGTAAAACTTATGGCGTTTATCACCATTTTGGTGCAATATGGAATGTTTTGCGAAATACAACTACATCTATGGTATTAACAGACAAAGCGAAATTAGAAGCGAATATCTGAATCTGAGTTATGGTCATTTTGGTTTGCAGAATAAGATGCAATGCGATCCCATATATATCTGTTTCTTAACTGGAGGAAACTTGTTCTCAAGCCTTGTGTGCACATCACATATACATGTACAGATGTACATATAGCTAAATTATGCAATGGTGGTCATCAATACAAATTGGTCATCTTAAAGAGAGGAAGAACAGTACAAGTTTCCAGTTAATCGGTTAAATTGTCATGTTTACAGCAAAAAGGCTTGTTTTACGGAATTTGGTGAAATGTAATCCGATGTCTTAATGGGGTGAAGCTACTGTCAAAGTTTCAAGTTATTGAGTGAATTTGTTCTCAAAATGATCATGTTTACAACCGTGAATATTGAAAAATTTTGCAATGGCGGCCATATTATTTTTGCGCAATTGTATGAACTGCAATGCTATATCT
>JAVFBX010196665.1:0-12939 GCA_034783855.1 Mopalia kennerleyi
TCCTCATGTTAAGACGATGGATGGGATTGCATTTCACCAAATTCCGTAAAACAAAATGGCTGTTATTACATAATTTTTGAATATTCATGCCTGTATGTGTTGTGAACACAATAAGTAGAGAATACATTAACGGATTAATTTTAAACTTGGTATGTAGCTTCCTGCTGTTAGGTAGATGGGATTATATCACCAAATTCAGTGGTCGAAATGTTGCCTGTCTACCTGTCATTGACAAGTGAATTTTCACAAAGGACAGGTGAAAATAAATCTACCTGTCCCCGATGACAGGTTATTTAAAATAAAGATTTAATTCACCTATTCTTAGCACAATGGAACATTACTCACATTAGCCACCAGGGTGACCTTTCAAATGTCAAGGTTTTCATATTGGTAACTAGTAAATATGATCCTTAATTCACATCTATAAGTCCTTTTCTACTTTACAAACCAAAAAAGAAGACAGGTAAAAATTGACAAGGGGCAGGTAGAAAATAAAACTGCCCGATTCCTAGGACAGGTGTAAATTTTGAAACATTTTGAACCCTGCCAAATTCCATAAAACAAAATGGCTGTTATTACATAATTTAAGAATATTCATGCCTGTATATGTTGTGAACACAATAAGTAGAGAATGAATTCATGGATAAACTTCAAACTTTGAAGATAGCTTCCTGCCTTTTTTCGTTTCGTAAGACAACATGGCCGCCAATGCATTACTTTACATTATTGATATCTGCATATGTTGTGAACACAGTAATAAATTCACAGATTAACTTGAAACTTGAAATATGGTCTCCTCCATGAAGACAACAGATGGGAATTAAATCAAATTCCGTAAAACAAAATGGCTACCATTGCATAATTTTACAATCATCATATCTGTATATGTTGTGAACACAAAAATCGTTAATAAATTCTCAGATTAACTTGAAACTTGAAATATAGTCTCCACCTATTAAGACAACAGATGAGATTACATTTCATCCAATTTTTTATAAAACAAAATGGCCCACATTGTATGATTTTACAATATTCCCTTTTATGTTTTGTGAACATGATAGCTAGAGAAAAATTCATCGATTAACTGTTTACAAAAAATATGGCTGACATTGCATAGAGCACCAAAACGGTGATTAAAACCGTGACATTTACTTTTTTACTCTTTCCAGAAAAAAGTAGTTCTTAAACAAAGGTCGGAAAAGGCGATTTGACTGGAATAATGAGCATATATTTTCAAAAAAAGCCTTTAGTGGTGGACCTGCTAGCTAATCAGCCTGTTATATTAGTCACCCCCTCCGTTAAGACACAAACAACATATACCATCAATTGAAGGAGTGTTGGTCCAGAGACCAGTTCCTATTGGAAGATGATAGTTAGACAATCGACATTTAATGAGCTTTTTGGATTGCTTAAAGGACAATTTTAATCAATATTGCTCAGAGTGGAAATTAGGTTTAATATTTAAATAATATCGACATCCTTTTGAGAGCTGGCCATCATTATTCCACTTTTTTAGAAACTAGTCTTTTGTCCGTGATTATATTGTTATTAACCATTGGACATTAAACGAATTAAATGACATATTTCGGAAACCTAAGTTTTCTTTAAATTCGTTGAATTCTGTAGAGCCAGCTAAACGTAGTTTCTGGCTCAGAATCCTAGTGTTGGTATTATTCATTATATAGAAAGCCAGATATCCTGTTTGTATAACACGCATGCAGTTTTAGCCAGAATTTTATCATTCCTATCTCAATCGTTATACTTGCGGGACATCTATACCTAATTACCCAAGTATCATTAAATATTAGTTGACGATCTGATGTGCAAGACTTGTTTTAAAAGTTTGCATTCAAAGTTGTAATAATCTGCCAATTTTCACTACCCCATCATAACTGTAAAACAAACCCATTGTTACAGTTGGGTCAAATAACTGTAGCATGCAATCAAGCGACTAATTTTAAGTATTTAAATTCTTTAAAACAAATCTAGCACATATTGTTCCAGTAAGAAAGATTCTGTATTGTCTTTTGAATGTTACCCCTTAGTCTCCAACTAGCACAATAATGTCTGTGCAGTTTAAGCGTAGAGCTCAGATAAAATAACCGTATCATCAGCATCCACAAAACAACAAGTTTTGTAACGATACGCATATCTTCTGTCCTAATATCCAAACCTTTTGTACGGTGTGCTGCAAAATATGTTTCTAAGTCATAATGCAACCAGTAAGGGGGATCGACTTTCTCCAATCGCCAATAATGCACACAAACAAGCCAGCTTTGCAGTCATTGGGCTTGAGACAAGACTTGGTATGTTCGTTTCTGCTCATAATGTAGGCACACGGACTGACTGAATAGATAGCAAACTAATCTGTGGAGGATCCAATTGGAAATGTGAATAATGTTCACTCAATTTCATTGAATGTTTATAACCCATAATATAACTCGATAGGTAAATAATTGATATCAGCACACTATTGGAAAAATTACAATTCAGTGTAGTCAACTGTACTGGAACTACTGGACGCGGATCGACACAACTACAAGACAAACAACATGCTATTCTGTAGACATTTCAGCGGTGTAATTTATTTAATCCGTATATATTCACTGCCTTAACTGCTGCAAATATGTATATTTTAACATATTAAAGAAAACAGCCAGACTGGTAGCATGTTAGTAATTTCTCGATAAAACCCGGCAGTATAGTATAGTCACGGTCCCCGAGTCGGTGGATTAGCACCCTTACCTGGATGATCCTCGGTGTCTTTGTCGGCATACTGGCTCGAATACACGTGGAACAAACAAAACTTTTCTTTCTCTATTCCACATAAATATTCTGAATAGTACACAAGAATGTACTTGTTTTTACTCCAATAAAGCTCATTGTGGTTTTTCACAGAAAAGTTGATTTCCGGTGGCATGTTTGGGTTCGCCGGAACACTATTGAACGATTCCGTGAGATACAGTAATAGAAAGCGGATTTAGAAACGTTTTAGTATACATTCAATTCATTCAGTTTGCTTTCTATGTATCTATTTTTCTGCTTTTCGATAAGAGAGCACGCGTAGTCTCTGGGCGGCAAATGAGACACCCGGGAAGGCATATGAGGCACTTGCCTCCGAAATTCGATGTGATGGTACCATTGTTCTGAAGGAAATTGTGTAATTTCAAGTTTTTTCTTATCCAATAAATTTGATTCTCTATTCTATTTTTTGACATTTTATAGATGCAGAATGGCCTTAAATCGATCAACAGCTATATTTTAAAAAAATATAGTCTCCTTATTCTTTCTTCGAAAATAAGATGCATCATGGCCAACTTGAAAGGCTAACTGAATAATATGGTAAATTTGGAAACCGAAAACTTTTTTTGAGAGCCATTTGCAAGCGATCAAAGCAATGCTTCTTCCGCGCATCCGCGTATCACAAGAGCTTTTGGGGCTTTGACAGATTCTGCTTTTGAATTTTAACTGAACATTGAACTAACTTTATGTTATTGAATTTTAACTTAACTAACTCTCTGCTATTTAATTCTAACTGAACTAACTTTCTGCTATTGAATTTTAATAGAACTAACTTTATGCTATTGAATTTTAACTGAACTAACTTTCTGCTATTGAATTTTATCTGAACTAACTTTCTGCTGTTGAATTTTAACTGACCCAACGGGATACTGTTATACTTGTCATGTTGAGGAGACTATTGCCCACCTGTTACTTCACTGCCACAAATATGACCGTGCTAGATGTGTATTTTTATCGAAGCTTAAACAACTTGGTATTGATAATATTCAATGAAGACTGTGTTGGCACCAGATAAGAACCGGAGCAGTGTTTTTCAAGCTGTGGCTAATTTTGTGTTAAACTGCCGCAGGTTCAAATGATGTATTAATTTTGGAAAACTGTTGTTTTTTTGTTTTTTTTGTATATGCAATCTCCTAGTTTATATATGTATATATGTAACCTCCCTTTAATTTGACACAGGTTTGTGATAATGGCGGGAGAGGGGGCGGGGGGCTTCTGTGGGTTTGTGCACACCATGAAGTTCCATGTACGTGTTTTTATTACTCAGCTTTCATGTAATGATATTATCCTACCACAAGCGAAAACATGGCGCACATCATTCTTGCGAATGAAGCCGCCAGAAATGAAATAAAGAAAGAAAGAAATAAAGATGGTTCAATGCCTCATTTGGTGTCGCTGAAGGGAGCAGTTGTAGGACTGCAGGACTGGAAGGTAGATTTGGTATCTTTCTCCCTTTCCTTCTAAGCTAGAACTAGAAAGAAGTAAGGGGGTATCCGGAAGTAGAGGAAATGACAATTATGACAGATCACATGATCGGACAAACATGCCGTGGGCGGCCAAACCGTCATATGTGTAAAATAACTTAAAACGAACCAACCAAACAACCCATCGAAATAACCCCTCTACTGACTATATTCTATTTGTAGATATTGATATGTTTAATATAAAAAAACCAATAGAAATTTTTTATTCTTATATGTTTACTATATTTAGCAATATAATGCGGTTGGAATATAAATTTATACAATATCCTCAAACGAAACAATTATTTGGAGTCAGCAAAGTAAATATATCATTTATCTTTGTCGACGGCTGGAAATTTAAATGTGTCATTATTGCTGTGTTTAGTTAAGTAATTAACGCCATGGATACGACAGTCGTTGGAATTAACACTTCACTTCCTGTCAAAATGCATACAGCAATATGCGAGTTGAATAAAGGTATATTCCACAATCCCGTACATGTACACTATGTTATCGTTAAAGTTTAGGTAAATGATGTTCTTTCTCCCCCCACCTATGCACTGTGTGTTTGATTGAAATCAGAAGAAAAGAACGCTGAGGTACACATCAAATCTTAGAGGCTTTATTCCCATTTAATGGTACTATTTGTTCTAAGGTAACACGTTATAGACTCATCCTTTCTCATTAACGATACAATTTATTGACCGGCGCTAACGGGCTATACGAGACTGTTGTTCAACACAGCGGAAATCCTAGAAGTGTAATCCAGATGTATTTAGACGTTGATGTGATGTACCTAAAGTTTCTATGACTAAAGCGACCATTTCCAAACCCTGTTAACGACCGTTGTCTTGTTTTTTTTGTCACCAAAATTGTGGCCAACGAGAAGGGATCTTGGTCTACATTCGCCATTTAAGTACAAACCCGTGTTAACGTCCCCATTGTCTATTGTTTTAGTGTGACGATTAGCCAACACTGTGTTTGATTGGGGTGTTTGATGACATAGTTAGTCCAGTGTGTCAAAAGCTTGCATGTAGATACATTGTCATAACAAACCCAGGAAAAAACAGGGTGATTGGAGAAATTGACCATAACGGGATGATAGGGTTTTCTGATATTGACAAATTGCGTATTGGGTAAAAATATGTCACAAAATATATTACTTTCTCCGATTATCTTTTCTGTCTGTAAAATACATACGCCAATTAGGACAGTCTAATTAAGCACCGTTACCACTTTATACCAAGATGTATAATATGTATCGCGAGTCTCAAATGCATGCAGTCACTAACCCGCCCATCATGGAAGGACTATTACAGTATCAGATAGCAACGATGATCGTATGAACAAAACAGTTCGTTATTTCGTTAACTCTATATTTTCTCTTAGTAATCATAGCATGCATTTCGTATTCTGAATTTGTTGATTAATGTGTTTATAAAATGGTGAATAAACGCTATCAATTAACGCTCCAGTGGTAGTGTCTAAGCGACTCTATTCGACCTTTAAACATTGTTCATTCAACAAAATAAAGCTCATTTGTAACCAGAAATCGAATAAACTTGTATAGAATGGCATTCGTTTCTGTTTGAATTAAGGGTGGCACGCTGCCGTGGTTAAGTATTTAGCGTGTCGGCTTTCTGATCCTACTTCGATGTATACCGCCAATTGGTTCGAGTCTGCCTGTCGATCGTAGTCATATATGCACAAGAGACAGACACGTAAGGCTTATACAATCGCAGGGCGGTTTTGACTTGTTGTCCTCCCGAGTTCCCACTGTAGGCCTACATACGCAAAGGACAGTGTGAAACGGACTATGCGTCGGAAGCTAAGTGAAATACTTCTTTGCGATGTGTAACCTGAACCTAGCAAATATACAAAAATTTAAAACCAAGTTCCTGGCGACACACGACACACACTAAGCGCCGTTGATTCTGGTCCGGGGAAAGCTATCCGTTTAATTAGCGAGACACGTTTTAAAATCAATCTTCCATTGCTGTGAAATAAATAAAAGAGAGTGTAGAGTTATCAAAGAGCATGTATCTATCAAGGACTCTGTTGATACGATATATGCTATGTAGAGATTATATGTACACTGCGTGATACGTGACGATGTATCAGCTCTCGTTGCCTCAGGTGGGACTGCAGTATCAATTGAGCTCGAAGAGCGAGATTGATACGCAGTCCGACCTAAGGCAACGAGAGCTAGAGGCGCTGTCATATAGAATGTAAACATTGAAAAGAAGTCCCTTTTCAGACCGTACGTATATGAACCATCTGATACGGATAAATATACGATGCCTCTGTATCTGTGTGGCGAGACTCCTAGGTATATGATAAAAACGGATACTCGTAGTTGTAGCTGATTGCACACGTGCTGGAGGCGGAACGGACTGTCTGTTGAACTGCCTCAACCCGCGTTATGTTCTATTGGGACTCTTGTCGACATAGTTCGTTTTAATCCACTAAAGTGTTTGTCTGAGATCTCGTTCTATAGATGCCAACATCAAATATTTGTCTTCTTCTTAACTCATAACTCCCAGAACCATCAAAGTGAAAGCTGCATCAATACAGATGATAGCGCTTCAAACGGCTCTACCATGCCGTGTCTGTACTCTGTACCGACGGCTCAACAGAGCAACAAACCCGAAAGCAACAAGGTCTAAAGTCCATGTGAATTATTGTAGTAAGTTTAGCTGTGAGTTCACTTCCCAAATGATTTGTTTTTGTTAAGACATGATTTATTAATGTGAGTACCTACATGTATTCGGTTGTGCGCACAGGCATATATTCTATAACGTTATTTTCTTGTGGAAGGTCGGTTAGCTATCAGGTATAGGTGACCGGTATTTACGGCTGGTGTCGGTGCCTGATTCTCGGGGCTGCAAGGTTCGATTCCATCAACAGTCTCAGTCTGAACAGGTTTCTAAACAAGAATCACTTCTCCTTTACTGATAGAATTCACCTTATAATATACGTAGAAAATATTATTTTATAGTTATATTTTATATAATATTGAAAAATTGGGCCATTTTGTGCCAAACCCATGTGGCACAGTCGGTAAAATATGTTCGAGGTCGTTTCTTGTTGGAGGCATACAAATGTCAGTAGCCACGAAAGCAACGGATACTGCCATTGGCTTAACCTTGCGACAGTCTCGCCACTGAGGTATCATCACTGTGCTAGGCTGTGATAGATGTATGGATATGCATCAAAATAGTACATTTTGTTCACCGGAAGCCGATTTACCGGCGGATGCACACTATTCCCCCAATCGTATTTTCACGACAGTTTCTATAGTGGACGAGACTAAGGCAGCTCTCGTACGCTATGCCACGCCATCGCGCATATATTTCCGCCGATATTTGGAGCGACGTATGCGACAGACCAGCAGAAAAAGAGGTGCAAACCAAGAGGGCCCGGGTGTATCTTAGAGTCACTGTCTCTGCGTATGAAGTAGAATCGATTATATTATAGAATGATCGTTCTGCATAAATCTAGAGAATAGAATATTATTTCAGAATACACAAATTTTGTTAAGGGGCGCAATAGGTTCTGGACTAAAAACAGATGTAAAGTGCGAGACCTCAACACAACGCTTGCTATGTTTATGAATTGATTTGAGGAAAGAAAAGATGCCTGTCATAATGTCGACCGACGACGATTGTTTGACGTCCGAGATGCTGCGCGATGTACATTCGAGGACATCATAGTCGTAACTACTGTGCATAATCCAAAGCAGTCCGGACTGAATATACCATGTAGCGGTCAACTTCTCGAGACAAAGTGTTTCCCTGACGTGAAACTCTATTCCACACCTTGCTACACTTAGGCCACATTTTAGTCAAACCAGCAGGATGTATCCCTCATAGTTTAAGTGATCGGCAATGTGCAGCACGATGCCTTATATCCCTCTGATATAGGTTCGAACATTGAAACACGTGGAACGCCCATTAAATAAAATCTGGACAACCCGCTGTAACAGATAACCAAGAATACGCATAATTAGAGCCCGGGTTCGAAAAGAAAAGTATCTTTCTCGGCGGTTTAACACGATATTCCGGCAGAGACAATACACTGTTTGAAAAGTGGCAGATGTATTTGATTGGTCTTTTTGTTTTTTCAATTCGCTTTGATCTTAGTCTGACCTCCGAAAAGGGGTGAGTGTGGCAAGGCTTATGACAGAACATCGTGGAGACATCAGACTTGCCTACGGAAGATGTGTAGCGGTATGCACACAGAAACTATTGGAAAAATCGGTCAATAGGTTAGCAACGAATGATGTATAACCAGTATTCAACTAAGACGGATCGGATTATTATCGACATTTGAATGCGCAAACCTGATATATTGTCATTGTGTTATTTGATCAAGTCGTGAAATGTATAACAATAAGATTAGATTAATGGAATATATTATTATAATAAATTGATCAGCATATTGTATAAATCCAGTAGATTAAATCGGGGGCCATTTTCATAAAATGTCGTACGACAAAAAATATCGTACGACAAAATTTCGTCATGTTAATTTATAGGCGTAATAATATCGTACGATATTTTATTGTCGTACGACATTCTGTGAAAGTGGCTCCAGTACTTGGGGACGTTTCTGTAAATCAAGCTATAGGAATCAGGATGTGCTAGTTCTATCTCAGTAAAACTGAAATAATATTGCCTCTCTTACATAGTATTGTCAGTATTAAAACAGACAAACCGTTTTAACCACTAAAATTGCTCCACAATCTATGCAATCGTTTGGAAAAGCCTCAAAGAAAGTTTGTTTGAAGAGTAGCCATGCTGTCTTTACTCAGCGCAGTAGGAAGATTAACAATGCTCAAGTTAGTTCAATCGAGTTGATATTAGCTAGAATGACAAGAAACCATATCGTCATACTGCATTTCAGTTTGTTATGGTGGGATTAGGGTTTGGTATAATTTTGGGTGCAGGGCATTGATAAGGTTTTGTATCCAAGGCAGGGTCTGGTGTAAGGGTTAACTTTAGTATTCGGTACAGGATAGGATTATATTCAGTATTTGGGGCTGGGTTTGGATTAGGTTGGGAGTAATATCTGATGCAGTGGTGTCAGCTAATGTGAACTTGAGTGTTTCATCCAGCGTTTGGGTTCGTATTGGTGTTCAGTGCATTGTTGGGGAAAGGGATAAGTTTGATATTATGTACGGGTTAGGTTTGGTGTTCGGTGCTGCGTTGGGGTAATGGTTAGGTATGGTGTAATGTACAGGGTATGGGTTGGGTTTGTGTTCGGTGCTGCGTTGGGATAAGGGTTTCGTTTGGGGTTATGTACAGGGTTAGGTTTGATGTTCGGCTTAGGGTTGGGGTTTTAGTGTTAGGTTTGGTGAAGGGTTAGGGATAGATTAAGTGTTAAATAGAGGGTTCGGGTTGTTGTAAACACTAACCAAAAACTTAGATCTGATATTTTGTCTTACAGAACATACTCGCCAGATGGTCGGTTCACTTAAACGTGAAAGCGGATGTATAAGCTGAATATGTGTTCTAATTAACCAAACCTATATGCGGCATTTTCTCCAGTGGTAAGCCAAATGTTTCGCGGCTTAAATTATTCTGTCACCAGCTAGAAAATAATTGCTATTTTCCTTGTGCCATCAGGAATATGTACGGAAGTTGGATTGACCATTTAGTATTTTTCTTAAAAGTAATTGATACATTTCGAAATGAAATAGTTGTTTTTTCCAGAATTCTTGTTCAATTTTCTTATTCCCGCTATTTAGCCTTGTAGCAAAGCGGAAATAAACTCAACAAAATAAAAATAAAACAAACATTCAATTAGCGATTTTTCCAGGCACTGCGAAAGAGCGACAAAAAAAGTTGTTCATGTAACACGAAACTACATGAGGTTTGATATTTTTCTTCTTTAGTATAAAACCAGTTAAGAAAACATTTGAAATTCGAAGCTAGTTTGTTTCCTCCTTATCGGGTGTTTGGTTTTTTTTCGCCCAAAAGCAAAACAAGAAATAACACACTTTCCTTTGCTGACGTTCTTGTTCCAACTTGATGGCCATTATCACCGACTTTGTGAAGTTTTTGCGCCACACTTTTGGTAGGTAGATTCATTATATAATGGAGTGCCGTCCAAGAGGAATAAGGAACCCACAATCAACATTAATGGCAACACACAATGACAAGACCGGGAAATCACAAGATGCGGACCAAAGATGTCACGAACCAATCAGCTAAATTTCGCAAGCTTTTCGTTACCGTAGTAGCATCACTACACTTGGCCGTAGTTGATATATGAATATGCATCAAAATGGTACATTTTCTGTGCCGGAAGTCCATATCACGAGCATAAACATACTATTCCCTACAATTGAAAAATTACATAGCAAATGGCATGTGGTTTTATAAAGCGCATATTATATTCAGGAGAACATTTTGTTTTGAAATTTAAACATCTGGAAATTTGATAAGTTAATTTGACAACGCGGACTGTGTTTATCAGACGATATAAAAAGATAGTTTGCCGCTCGATAAGATGTGCACAGTACACTTGAGTACTCCATGTTACGGCCTAATTCTTATAGCCCTTCATCTTCCTATTGCAAGGGTCAACATGCGTAACAAGGGACTTTCACATTTCTACACTTTTGGGAGTTCGCGTCAAAATCGTGACGAAAGTTTAATTGGACTATTGTAGGGACAAGCAGCCAATCAGTGTCCACAGCAAACAAGCGTTGCGCCACTGTAAATTAACGTTTCTGTGATGATGCCAGGACACATTGACGGGACTTAGATCGTGCGTGTATATTGCATGAAGGATTGTTGTCATCCTGTGTTTAGACCGCCTCTTTCGTTCAAATGCGAACTCAATTCTGATTGGGCCTTCTGGCTAAGGGCAGAACAGTAACAATACTGTCTTTACTTAGTACTGGAGGAAAATTAACTTACCAACGTTATGGAAACGCTTAACATCTCGGTTGTGCTTTTGTCAATACCCTTAGGCACGGCGTAAAACACCAATCAGTCAATCAATGCATTTTGATTGTGTGGGGTAAAGATATGCCATCCGAAACTATTGTATGTTTAATGCGGCGATCTCTACCGTCTTGCCTCGGGAATATGAGAGCCCTTTGGCAACATGAAGCTCCCTTCAAAAGTTTGTACTCGGTGTTCTTGGAGATATAAGCGCTAACGGGAAACTTTCTATTGTGGTGCATGTAGTGCGCCTTGTGATTGTATTGTCTTTGTTTGTAACGCAATAGACAGAGATACCAGAGACACATACTAGCCGAGTTTATAAACAGGTACATTCTGCACATTAACACAACAGACTTGTTTATTAATGAATTAAGACAGTTTAAGTGGTGCAAATCTTTCTAAAAAAAAAACGTTTCTGAAAATAACAACAGCAAGGATGGTATAGGTCTACAGTTTTCAAATGTGTAATTTGTTATGAAAGTGTATAAGCTTACGTAATATGCGTTGTTATTCTTTTTGATAACGGCCTTTTCACTAATTGCAGTTGGTTTGAAAAGTAGTAATTCTGTCTTTACTTAGCACTTGAGGCCAATACACTTTCACACATAATAAAACGTTTCCCATCTCGGTGTGCTAGTGTTAATGTTTATTGGAAAACACGCCGTCATATAAGTGAAATACCTTTAAGCATGGCGTAAAACCTCAATAAATCAATCAATCTATAAGATAAACACAAACTAATCATATATGTTCTGTATAGTTTATGGCGAAAATTTGAAAGACACGGAAATATGACGTAATTGGTCGTTTCGAGATTCGACTGGTTTGTCTAATTTGTGTTTGCCTTTTTTCTATTTCCGCCCTCTGCACAGCCGGATATAACTCTTTTATATATTTCACATTTTTTGGTTTGAATTGTGAGAAAACAAGCAATTTGTCTTCTTCTACCTTTCAAAAGTTGTCTTCAACAATATAGTCACAACGTATACAGTCTTAGAAACGTATGGCTCTAATGAAACCCTCTATGGTGCTGCAGTCATAGCTCTGGTGAAACCCTTTATGGTTCTTTTGGGGCCCTCACAGCAACTGATCTGAGAATTTCTCTGTTTCTTTATGTTGTAATGATTCCATATAGAATCATCCTCTTCCATACAAATCCCTCGAAGAGCCATTATTTCTAGGAGTGTAGCAATAACCGACTCCGGCTTCCGTATACATGAAATTAGTGAGAAAAAAACTGTTAGAAAAAAATTCTCTTAACAATTCCAGAAAATTGAGTCATAATCCCTAAGGTGGATGTGTAGCTAATTGAGCAGAATAATTTGATTATACCTTCACATTCCTCTTATATATGTAGGACTTTATGATGATTAAAGAGGTTATCGAATGGAGTAGTGATCGGAGTATAAAAAATGTACTCGGTTACACTCCCTGTGGAACCTGCCTATTTGATCAAATATACTATGCTAGAGCGTAAACTTTATCCACAATTTATACCGTATATATAGCAAGCTGAGACAACTTCGTCTATTCAAAACTCGGACTGATCGGAATATAAGTCGAATACTCGGTATGCGTTATTGCTTCAGGTTCAACTGCGTCTCGTGAATTACACGATGTGGCTCCGCCAATGATGGTGGGGGTGGTGAGGTGTGTGTGTGTGGGGGGGGGGGGGGGGGGTAATTTACGTGGTTCCCTGTCAATTTATCCCCGTTTTT
>JAVFBX010196676.1:1095-12939 GCA_034783855.1 Mopalia kennerleyi
CCCCCCCCCCCCCCCCCCCCCCCCCCCCGCTCTCATTCGCCAGCTTGTCATGAAGAATATCCAACTTCAACTATTTTTTAGTGTAGAAAGTCAAGGATAAACTGCATTATTGATCCAGCTCATTAGTTCCACGTTTAAAAAACAACCGGGTTTTCTTTAAGTTTTTCTTGGCGAACAAATATATTCGCAGCCATGCTTTTCAATATTTGATTTAGCCAAGTTGCTTCTGCTCATCTTAACAAGGTATTTCTGCATTATTTATTTCAAACCATCAGGGATCCAAGCTGTGTATCTGTCATCGCCATTAATAGTATTTATCTATTATCATGGTTGCCATTAATCTTTACTAAAATAAAGCATATTATGTCACCTTATATTGTCAAAAGTCCTTCGATGTGGTGTCGTAGAAAAAATATTTTTTATAAATCTGGCGATGAATATTCTCCAGAAAACTCAGGCATGTCACATCTACCACCGTGGTGCGCATATATCTGCAGATTTGCGCTGACTTTACGCCGTGCTTATTGTATTTCATTTCAGACGGCGGTATATTCCAACAATAATCGACACTATAGCGCAACAATAAAATGCTTAGTGTTTTGATACAGTGAAAAATTTATCTCCACATAGTGCTAAGTTAAACGGGTATTGCTATTCTTCACTGACTTAAGCCAATGGCTGATTGGCATTGGATAAATATTGGCATTCCCGTTTCAACGTTATAAATGAAAATGTAGGAAAAAAGTTCATTCAGGGGAGATAACACTGGCATTCAAAACTGAAACTCGCTCACTGTATATGGCGGTGTTCATCTGACGGTCTATCGATCGGTAAGTAATCTGCCAAACATACTTTCACCTCGCTAAGTTGAAATCCATTCAAAACATACTTACATAACTGGTCTTGCAATAGATATTGGTGTTCTATTTTTGGAATTATCATACTGTATTCGCACTTTTTATTACATTCATACTGTATTTACACTTCTAATTACACCATATTACATGAAGACGTTGTACATAACATGCTAGAAAAATACATCTGTATATGGTGATCCGTCCTTTCCTTTTTGTTCCATAGCTGTGGTAACGCTTCTTTGGAAATAGCAGCTATAGATAATCAGATTCTAGGTAGCAGACGCTTCACCCTCCGGGTTTCTTGATATGCTTCTAACGTTGTATTGTAATGCTGCATAGTTACTTCATTTATAGCCCGAACATGCTGAAAAGGTATCCCATTTTGCTGTTTATTATGGAGGTTTTTTTTTTGTTATTTCTTTTTTAGCTTGTTAGCAAAATGATGCGACTAACACTAATGTACAACAGCAGATACGGTTATCATAGTACAATAATACTGACGATCCCTAGAACGAAACGCCCATTCTGATTTTAATATGTTGATGTTTTGGCAGTACATCAGAAGAAAGGTTAAAGCGAAATAAGATAATCGTATATGCTTATTAGAATCAGGAGACGGACAGTAATTGAAAAGTAACATATTTGCAATGCATACTGGTCTATCGATGGATTTCTGTGTTGATTAATAGCTCAACACTGCAGCTTACATTAGTGTGTATGCGTACACTGTTGGAAATTAATTGCTTTTTCTATTTTTTTCCTATGCTCCTAACCAGTGATATATTGAACCCAGTGCATACCGTCGTAGACCGTCGGATATATGAACTTTTACGTAAAGGTACAAATATTCATTGCATTAACATCATACTGACAACTATTTTATTGGATATATTATTGTAAGTCCGTAGGGTCGATTTTACATCAAAATTAAAACTGGCGATGCACACGTTTAAATAAGTCGTATATATACTATTCAGGAGTACATAACGTCGGCTTTCGGGAGCATACAGTTGCCCTGGTGCTATAACAGGGCATTACGTATAGTAACTGTCCCGTCTCGTATTTGGCTGTGCATGAACAGAGGCACTGTGGGTGAACACGATTTCCTTCGCCAGTTTGGTTGTCACGCCGTCATTTCAGTGAAATAACGATACGTACGGCGCTAATTAAATATAGACAAAAACACGAGTACAGAAACAGTTTAAAGTACGGGCAGTAGGCTACGCTACAAAATTATCCAAAATTAGTTGAAAATGAGATTTATATTGAACTTTCATTTTGTTTTTGTACCTCATGCCTTTAAATTTCTGATCCAAGATTATAGATTTGTTTCCGGCTATACCATACACAATATTCTTGCTTACTTTATGAAAAATGAGGACACTTGGAATCGACAAACAGTCGCCAGAGGCTCAATCAGCACTCCAGAGAGTACCTCATTAGAGCTCACAGTTCTAGGCCTTTTCTTATATATAACAGAACTCAGTTGGGGTTTCTGGTCCTTGACATCCTATACTCTAGAGGCAGAATTATATCCAGAAAAAAATGATTAGAAAATCAATAGAAGTTAGGCTAATGATACTGGTTGACTTCGGTTTATGTGTAGGGATTTAGTATGTAGACCACCCATGCAACTGTTTTTCGATTGTGTTGTGTCGACATAGCGCATCTTCAGTTCTCCTCTGATCTGGCAAACCTAATAAGTCGAATTTTGGTTTTAAAAAAAATGTAGTTACACCCTTATGCAGACTTACTAGATTTTACCTCTTGTCTTTATCACGAGAAAGTATGAGAAAAGTTTTCCAATAAGCAGTTTTTCATCTGGAAGAATCTAGTATGTCAGCAACTCTCCGGCAATTCATGGATACTGATCCTTTGTCTTCTCGTCTTTGCATTCACCAGACGAACTATGTTTTTCCAGATCACAGGGGAGCTGATAACCACCCTTAGTCATCTATGAAATTCCATTGTAGGCACTGCATATGTCTGTCTGTCTAGCTATTTACCGCCTGTCATAAAACGAAGACGCCAATGTATACACAAGTCATACTTATGATTAATTATGGATATATCGTGTTGACTCTTCATACAGGTGTCCCATCTCATACCTGGCAGCTTCTGCAAAACACTATTCTGTTAATAGATTTGCTCATAGAGTATAACCTCCTTTTGACTGGTCTACAGGATTCGGCACGGTCTTTAAAATCGACTGCAGTAATATATTCACTGTAAGTGCAAATGAAGCGACATTATTGATACGCACTGCTGTCTGTTTGTTAACATGGACCTGTGCATTTTTATCTTAACTTTCCTCTCACATCGGTTTAGTTACAAACGTGGTCTGCTTGTTAACGTTGAATACCAATGTTTATGTGTTAAACAGTCCATCCCAAATAGCGCATTTATTCTGCACAATCGATTCCTAATATTAGAAATAATTCGCCATTCATCACTGGAATCAATAATAACTATCCATAAGGCATACCATTTTCTTGACAACATCTTTCCGGGCTTGCTCGTACTAGCAAATCAGCAAGAAATAATATAACCAAATTCTGACACTTCCACATTATCATACGTCTTCATGAAACCTGATACAGTTACTACACATTATATCAGGTTTTTTGTTGTAAAAAACGGAAACTACAGTTGAAAACAGCTAAAACAAAATAACAATTTTAGTATCTTACCGCCAGTTGAGAATGAGCACACTGTTCAGTGGGTGTCTTTGTTTGAATGTGTGTTAACGCCATACTGAAGGTTATATCACTCACATGACGTGCCAGGTCAATGGATGAAGGAAACAACCAGTGATTGTTTGTTTGATTGTGGTTTAACGTCATACTCAAGGGTATTTCACTTATACGACGACGGATTGTCCACTTAACTATGTTCCTGGCCTAAGTACGGTGGAAAACCGGGAAGAAACCTCGTAAAACCCACCCTTGCCATTGCCGGAGCCACATCGTGTGACTCACTCATATACCTGAGGGTCGAAATACGGACTCGATCCTGTGAACGGTACATCGAAGTTCAAAGCGTGGTCGCTAACCACTAAGCCACGACCACGGGCTCCACAACCATTGACACGACGGAGAGCAAACAAAGACTAGACAGGATAAGCACAGGACGTCAGGCAGACCCATCACTAACAGGTCAGCTTCACGTTGCGCCTAAAGAAGCATTCTCATAGTGCGAGTTGTAGTTACGACTTCAGCGGATTCCCCTTATTTGCGTCATTGTGATTGGTCGAAAGAAGATCTCAAAATAGTGGAACAATCAAAATTTAAAAAAAATAAGGGGAATCCCCTGAAATCGTTACTACAGATCGCAACGTGAGAATCCCCCGTTAGGTCTGGGGCCACTTAAACAAAAAGTCATAAGACAAATAAATATCGTACCATAAAATTACGCCATCTTAAACTATAGCGTAAAAACATCGTACGATATTTTTTTTTCGTACGACTTTTTGTGAAAGTGGCCCCAAAACTTCCTTGGGATCGTTTCACAAAGTTAACTTAGCTTACGTTAAACGTAACTGCCATGGCAACAATATGCCTTCAGTACTGGTTGTCATGGAAATTAAGTTTTAAAAAAGCTAAGATCGCTTTGCGAAACATTCCCTAGGGTAATAGTTAGCTCCCTCCGAACCCTCCGCCGAACTGTTCAGTAAACGGCTTTAAATGGATAAGAATCGTCGGAATGCCAACAAAGTACGCGGCACGTTGCTGAATAATTTATGTTTGTACATAATGGCAAATTACTAAATGGACAGTCAAAGAAATGGAGCCACTGCATTAGCCACGACCAGTATGGTATGCTCACAGTTTGGTTGTGCAGACCTGCCTATCCGGTATGAAGTATTTTGTACACAAAACTTATGTTAAATACTCCCACAAGTCGTCAAAATACACACAGAAATTAATATATATGGACTACGCTGGAACAAAAAAATACACAAAACGATTAAGAAACAATTTTTGCACAAAACTTTCTTCTAGGGTAGGCAGGTCTGGGTTTAGTATGAGACAATACGTTTGGCTCAATCACAACAAACATTAAAATCAATTTATGTCGCTAAAGTTTGCTTTCTTAAAATCCATACATCTGTACTATTGGGTTTAAATACAGTAAAAATAAATGAAAACATACTATAAAACAACTTGTATTCTCACAACCTCATTATTTTAAAAACACAAGGATACGACGGACTATATTGACTACCAGTGTAAACCCAATTAAACACAATAATAACGAATAATGTCAGTATTATTCGTTATTTCTCGAATAACACTTTCAAAGTTTGAACCGATTCCAGTAGAAACAATTTTATCAGACGGCCGAGATGCTGAGATACTAAGGGGTCTCTGTGACCAGCATTTACTACCGGCTATTCAGTGCCTGGCTATGTGGGTCGTCGGTTCGAGTCCTGGACGGTTTTCCGGAAAATTTCTTGCACAAAAATATGTTGAAACTAGGAAAGTGTTGTCCCCAAAATAACAATAAATACTGTTAATATTCCTTTTCTAGGAGCCACAAAAGATATTCAATACTTTACATGTCCATTAAAAGAGATATATTTCAATTGACTTCGATATGGGTTTTGATTCCAACTTGTTAACAATAAGACAAAAGACTGGAATCAGAATCGCTACATTTTAAACGCCATACAGCTTCTGTGATAAACACCAGTAGCTAAAGTGAAACATAAAGTGCAGTGTTTAATATCGTATTCATTACATTCATCCCATTTGACAGAAATTAACTTTAACGGTTCAGATTACATATTGTTCTGCTTGTAAAAGGTGATTAACGAGTGTCATGATCTCTGTCCCGCTCCGTGTTTGGACGAAGTGTCGGCCACTTTTCACCAACAGAACACAATACCCCGTGGTACATTTGCTCCTGACGAGTCGACCAGTACGAATGTCCCAATGATAGTTGTAGAACGTTTTAACGAACAACTAGCGTTTGATCACATCGTGTTCTGGCATATTTGATGATACCATTATCACCACTTGCTAGCGTCCAATTGTCTGTTGATTTTAAAATGAGTTTGATTTAGCACAGACCGTTCTGCAAGCATCAGCTCTGCGTGTTCAGTTTTTGTGGGTTTCTGGAACCGAGACCTCAACAACTCACAGGCGCCACATACTGTGTCAAGAAAACAAAGTTAAGACAATCTCCAGGAAGGTGTGATTTAACTATACGCCTGAACTGTCAGTACACGAAAAGGACAAAATAATCAGTTTTTTTCTAAGAGTCACTCACAGCCATATGACGGCCCCGTAGCATGCAGATGCCGGAACATTACAGAAACGTCACAATATATTGAAAAACATGTTAGCCACTGTACAATAATTATCGTAAATATCGATGTTTAGTAGCATACCTCTCCCGCCTTTTTACATGAGAAAACATTTGATACAGACCTGCGTAACATTTGCAATTTTGTGTGCTGTATTCAAGCTATAGCATGGTATGGAGGCAAATGAATAAATAACCAGCTACCGTTGCTACCAATAATCTCAATTGTTAAATAAAATAGCTTAGACTGGACATTATGCGAATGGGCTTGGAATCGTACGTAAGATCACTCTGTAAACGACTGCGTCGCAGCGCTGTTCTCCGAACCGAAGCCTGTTACCAATAAGTCGTCCCAACTTCGATTTCAGAAGTCTGATATATTTACAGTTAAAATCATCAAATAAACAAAACTCTACTTCTGTATGCGGATTAAACACATATTACACTTAATTTGTATGTTCAAATAAAAAAGATACATATATAGCGTTTTAAGAATAAATATTTCTACACGTTTTATGTGGAAAGGTTTCAATGAACTTTGTATGCGTCCCTCGGGGTATTGAAAACTTGTATACCTTCGCATGGTTTAGTTTGCTCTCCACTTACTATAAATTAAGATAATTTCACAGCTAGTAAATTATTTTATCAGACATTCCACATTAGGTTTTTTGTTGATCTTATATCTATTGAACAAATGGAGAGAGAAAAATTTGCTTGACTCGAACACGGGACATTTTGATTACAGGCTCTCTATATATATAGTAGAGTGTTGGGCATGTAGCCCAAAGGTCCCGGGTTCGAATCATGGCGATGGCAGGCAAATTTATCCCTTTTCAGTTATTAAAAATATATATATGGTTACTTTTCCTGACGAATAATTTATTTAATATCTAATATTCACATAAAATTGTGTATTATATCTTACGAAAGATAAACTTCTGATTTATACAAAAAAGATCTATAAGCATCAGTAGCACTTCACATAACTAGAGTAAGATTTACAGAACGCTTGACGTTTACCCATAAATACTATTGGTTCTTTCCGAAAATAATTCAATGAGTCAACAAAGAGTATTCCGTGTAAACACAAAACAACTTCCCACGAGTATAAGTAAGAATTTTCTGGCGGTTTAAAGGTAGGGGTAAAGCCTGTTTCAGAATGTCAGTGAAAATTCGATAATATTTACATAAAAATAACAACCTAGACTACGTTAACATATGTAATCCGCACAAACTTATCAAGTTTGTCCCCACTCCTTAACACTGTTTGGACATTGCCATTTGCACCTGCATTGAAAAATTTCCTACAATCCTTTCATCTGATAGAGCCGGTTTAACATTTTAGATAGGGTGTTTTCAATCATAGAAAAGTTATAATACGCTATAAGTCCGACTCCCGTGTGCTGATATGCGTGGAGACAAGATGGTGACCACCAACTCGAGTAGCTTTAAAAAATATCACAAAGAAGGTATCCCGAAACTGCTTGCTCATAGTGCAATATAAAATAAAGTTAATACCATTGTTTATGAGGGCTAGTATGTCCAGTAGGTCTCCAAGAGGGCTGTATACGGTATAAAAGAACTCCTCAATGGCTCCACTGAGGATATGAAGCACGCCTTGCGGTGTTTCGGTCAACAGGAAGAGTATAACTACGGCTAAAAGCATCCTTGTAGTACGATTAGTTTTCTGTGACCTGCTGCTGTCGTCGTCTGTTTTGTGGCTTTTCTGGAGCAATTTTTTCCGCCGCTTTTCCGCATCCTTCATGGTCTTAACGAGCATAATGCTGAGGACTGTCAACATAACGCACGGTACGAGCTTTATCAACACGGCTTGTGACCAGAAGTTTGTCTTCTCAACAACGTAATCCAGTGTGCTATTCCTTTTGATTGAAATCCCCCACTCGTTCAGGGTGTCCGGATAAGTGACCACCTCATACATTAGGGCAGTTGGAAGGCATACAATAATCACAGCGATGGACACTAACCCGATGGTCAACTTGGCGCGGTGAATACTGCACAACACCACACCCCATCTAGGGTATCTAATAAATATATACCTAAACAAGGCCAGAGTCACAGTAATCCAGATAGAAACTGAATGAACAAGGACACTGAATATGGCATAGAATAGTAAAAACCGCGCTGAATGAATGGTTTTCGCCCCTTCTAGCACATAAAAATACAAGGCGAACGGGAAATAGGCTGCCATAGTTAGCCCATCCGACACTGCCAATCCCGCAAGTAAGACGTTTGTCGGGGACTGCATGTTCTTTCGGGTGAGTACAATGAAGTTAAAAATGTTTGCAATGACACCAAACACACACACGACACATGCCAGGTATCCGTGGTAAACTTTATACCAGTTAGCAAAATCGAACAACGCCGAAGTCGGTTCTGGCTCTCCGAGAGATCCATTGTACAAAAGGTCCGTGACATTGCCGTTTATGTAAGTAATTGACATCTTCAAGTCGATGCGTCACTCCTGCTAAGATCCCAGGAAACTTAGAATGTGTGTGTTATCTTGTAGACAGTTTTCAATTTACAAAACAATTTCTCTGAAAAGTTGCATTTCGTCCAATTCTTTACTCCAGTACTGAGGTGTAAAGACACCCCCGGTACTCTACATGGTAACGATGAACACACTCTTTACATTTACATGGCACGCATCCAAGCTGCCTTCTCTTACAATGTCGGCTTTCTTTGTTGAGCTAGTTGTCTGTCAGGAAATCCCCTGGGCACGTTTGTCTTTTTTGAATGGATTGCTGCAAAGAGAAAAATACATGTCAAAAATTGATCGGAGTCTTCATTTTATCTCAAACCGAAAATATACCATGATAAAGAAGCAGAGTTTGGACTCCTGGTATAATAAGCAGATACGCATAATTACTATAAAACATCTACGAGTACTAAAGTATATCATTCCTAGAATTTATCACGTGTTGCTCTTTGTTGCGAATACAGTTAAATATTTCATCCGCATGTTTGAGACGTTTTTGCCAAAAATAAAATAAAAAAGTTCGAATCTAAAATAATTACACAAGAAAATCACCGTCCATAGAAAGCACGGGCATACGAATGACTATATCCGGGCATACGAATGACTATATCCAAGAGTTATGCTTAGGATAGAGAGTCGGTGGATTACACCAACACAACGAGGCTGCTTCAGTGAACCATACAGACAGGTTAGCAAGTGTCCGCTAACACAATACCTCCGTATATGATCATGCCGTACTTATAACTGTTATATAGTAAGTCAGACAGATCGATGCTGTCGGTACGTATCCAGCAAGCCGCTTTTGTCAAATTGAGTAATACGTTTCGTGGACTCGGTTAATCTGTCAAAAAGGAGGATTGTCAATGTCTAGTTACTTCGGAGGGGCGCTCAGGAAAGGATCGGCCCATCCACCGTTAAATTAAATCTTCGCCAATAAGCTCCTTGGTACCTGGCCACGACCGAGAGATGCCATTAGCCTGTACGGAAGTCGAGGAAGTAAGGCAAGATTTCACTGTCGGTTCTGCGGACTGGCTTCCTCTCTTCGGTGGTCGCTTGAAACAACCTTTCAAACACGTCATCAATTATCCGGCCGCATTAGCCAAAACATGAAGCCAGCACAGAGATAGTTTATGTGTCTTTATCAAAGACTATTAAAGCGTTCGGAACTTTCTCTTGCTCTATCTCTGTTTATCCAAGCTTCAGCCAAGTAACAGAAGACGACTGGAAGAGTAAATGACTTAAGAACGGCTGACGTTGAATCTGTCATTAGAGATGGTCGCACTTGGTCTTCAACCACTACATGCTACATTCAGTAACTATTAAACTACAGATTAATTGATAACTCCTGCTTTTTTCTATCATTCTTCAAAGCAAAAGTCACGAGCGTTCTGAGGAGAATTTAACTTTTACAATAATCAATACAGATTTATGTTACTGTTAACACATCGTCTAGTAATGGTTACGGCAGTAAAGCAATCTTATAACGACACGTTATACTTGACTGAGATCTAATGCTTTTAAAAACGAAATAATTAAGGTAAATGTCACATGCGTATCGATCGTGACAGCCACTGCTATGAAAGGTTAATTCTCCACACCAGATGCTGTACTAACGTTATAGTACCGTGGATTTTTATCCATAAATTTTCCTAAATGATTATTGGAGTATCGTGATGTCACAAAAGAGCTCTGACGTCAAAATGTTCGAGATTTGTGTTCCGTTTTTGTAACGTCATCATGGATAAATGAATGTGA
The DNA here is from genome assembly GCA_034783855.1 of Mopalia kennerleyi. Taxonomy (NCBI): domain Eukaryota; kingdom Metazoa; phylum Mollusca; class Polyplacophora; order Chitonida; family Mopaliidae; genus Mopalia; species Mopalia kennerleyi. Next base: position 11,512 of record JAVFBX010196676.1, read on the forward strand.
TGTCAAAAGCGCCCCTATCAGAAATGATTTGACCAGTCGGCTTTAAAAATGGCTGTATTTATGATACAACCATATTTGAATAACAAACACTGACAGTCATGCGTAGAATATTATTCCGAATTAGTTGTCATTCTTAGGTCATATAAGTGAAATACCTTAAGCACGGCGTAAAACTCCAATCAATCAACAACATTGTGAAGTGTTAGTAATGTTCTCAGAACTGTTACGCCACAGCAGTATTGGCGTAGGTTTAACCTTCTTCAGTTATATGTCCGATCAGGTAAGCACAATAACACAGTTCGCTAGACTCATTATTATTGGTAATAATTACGCGTTGTCGCTACTTTAACAGTTTACAATGATCATTACTGGGAAATCTTAGACATTCTACTGGCGTTACTTCCGTCGCTTTAATGCGTACTGCAGGGCGTTAATGGGTAATTATTTACACATCAACTGGGCTGATTATTGCCATAGAATACTATATGATGCTTTGATTATCCGGACTGTCTTAATCTTTTCTTTCATCAGAACTTGGTAACAATACACCTTTCGCGTGGAAATATTGGAAGAGACTGGAGTTGTAGGCACCGCTCACCAAGCTTTCGTGTGAGGCGATTCCTGTCATTTTTTATGGCACACTTTTAAACATACAGATATCTACTGATTGAATGAAGTAAATGCTTATGTTAAATTTGTGTAAAAATTTAAATTATCAAATTGATCATTACGTGGTGCATCTAATCTGTGTTATAAATATTAATGTACTAGATCCGTCAACAGTATATATTCCGTTATCAATAATTATTTTTACTAATCTTTTCATTAAACAAAATAAGTTTTCCGGAAGTTACATCATCGCCAATTACGTGGAAATCTCTAGAAATAACATTTAGGACAACTCTTTTCGATTGATTGATTGGTGCTTAACGCCACATTCAGCGGTATTTCAGCTATGCTGTGGCGTGAACATATAGCCAAATCTGTTTTATCCAGTTTTTTTTTCATCCTTGGCAGTGAAAATAAAAATAGAAACAAATGAACCGAAACGGTTGTACATTTAATCATGTTAAAGCTGCTTGCCCGACAAGCAATTACAAAAAAAACACAAATTTCCAAAAGTTGTATGCAGTGTTGATTTAGGTTTGTGATCCAGTTTCAGACGCGCTTTTCTGCTTTAAAAGTGTGTATACCCGTCATAAAGCACAACACAGTAATGTTTACATTCTGCATTTGTTTTGATTCCGAACGACCGTAAATCTACTGAATTAAACGAGGTCAGCCGGAAATCTTGTAGTACAACTTCCCGTAAGACAAACAGAAAATGAATAATTAATAGCTAAATGTATAAATACCTCTCAGTGTCTATTCTCTTAACAGTATTGATTGTCACATATTACTGGCAATCACACTAACCACAACGCCATG
>JAVFBX010196687.1:0-12938 GCA_034783855.1 Mopalia kennerleyi
TAACTCCACAGAGTTCTCTATGGAGCATTTCCGGTTTTGCCACTGGCACGTGGTTTTGCTCTGGTTACATTTCTTGGATTTTCTTCAGTGAGAGTCTTTAATTATGATCATGAACGACGCTTAGATGGTGATCGAAATCCATGGGCAATTTATCTCCATTTGAGCTATGCTTAGATGTAGATCATAATCCATGGACAATTTATCTCCATTTGAACTATGCTGTGATGTAGATCGTCACAAATGGGCAATTTATCTCCAATTCAGCTATGCTTAGATGTAGATCATAACCCATGGGCAATTTATTTCCATTTGAGCTATGCTTAGATGTATATCATAAGCCATGGGCAATTTATCTTCATTTGGGCTATGCCTTGATGTAGATCGTAATCCACGGGTAATTTATCTCCGTTTGAGCTATGCTTTGATGTAGATCGTAACCCATGGGCAATTTATATCAATTTGAGCTATGCTTTGATGTAGATCGTAACCCTTGGGCAATTTATATCCATTTGAACAACCATTAGATGTAGATCCCCATCTAAACTCCATGTGAAATATGCTTAGATGTTGATTATAGAACATGAACAATTAACCTCCCTTTGAACTATGCTGACATTCAGGTTATTACTCCGAAAACATGTGGTATAAGCTTACATATCGGATTGAAATAAGGTGTGTTTATGTTTTCATTTACAGTCTGCTTTTCAGCCTGCTATTATGATTGATATTCGATCCATATTTGTACATCAACTGCTTTTTAATTATGCTGAGGCGTACATCGTAGATGGGCAACGAACTTCCTTTAAACGATGATAAAACTAAGCCCACAGCCTAGGGCACATGTAGTGTACATTTCAGATAAAAATACATTATGGATATGATTTTATATCCAGTTTGACATCAGCCTGCGATTTGGCTTGAGATTCGAACCTCCTTAAAAAATTATACTCCTTTTGAACCTTTCTGATAACTAGGCATATATATATATCAACTATAGAATTGCAATTTTTCAAATAAATGTCGGATGAGTTGCCCTACAGGTTAACATTGAGAGATTTCACATTGTTCAGAAATAAACAATTCCCTTACTTACTACCCGGAGTCCTTAAGCTATACTCACATGTTATGTCCATATTAAACGTTTTGTTCACGTACATATCATAAGTAAAATTTTAACTTTGCACTTGTATTCATAGCTTGATTAATCATTTATCAAAACAGGAACGTGATTAGGACAAGGGACGAGGGACAACATACACAAATAAACAATATTTTCCATTTTTCTGTATTATCAAAAACATTATTTTATTATTTAGTATTGTTTATATTTTGCATTACATATATGTGGTGGAACATAAACCAAAAAGCCCTGATCATATATTACATATATGATCATAGGTAGATGATATATTTCATAAACAGATATAAGAGTTTGCTCCCTCACATATAATAGAGATAATTTGAGCTTTATATTCTCACATACAGCATATACATTTTTTTATAAACTTTTTGTACTCACATATCATATAGTAATTTGTAGCTTTTTGTACTCGCGTTGCATGTACATGTAGTAATTTTAAGCTTTATGTACTCATACGACATATTGTCAGTTAAAGAAATGTGTTTTTTCTCGTCAATGTATTTAACTAATAGAATATACTCAATAATTCATGGTAATTTCCTCTCAGCATCGCTTGCTGGTAAACAATGATGTACCCAATGAAGGCTGGTAAGGAGGATGAGAAGATAACTCATGTCACAAGAAGCCATTAATGTTTTATATGGCTTCCTCTATTTTATACTGTGTAATGTATATCGTTGAAATCAATGCCATTAATTAATTTATATTTCCGTACCACGAGACACAAATAGAAACCTGGACATAGGCGCTCATTTTCTGGTCTCTTTCGCTGAACAAACAAAAAATGAACATCGGACAACATCCCTTTATAACAAGATGAAAAAAGATTAACCCATCTCAAGGCGTCGATGGATTCTGTGGGCTCAAAACGGACAGACAAAATCGTATGCTTTTAATTTAAATATAAACGTCCAAGGTTTGTTAATGAAAAATTAGTTTGAAATTCCCATTATAAACAGTAACATTTGAGCCCTGAATTAAGATCTTCGACTTTCAGTGAGCTTATTGCATAGTCATTGGTAAAGTGTTGAAGACAAATTGGTTAATCACAGCAGACTAGGCTCGCCACTGTTTTTGCTTTGTTGTTGTTGTCATAATTATGTCGAGGTGTAGTTCAAGTGTGAATGAAGTAAGATGTGTAGACTAAATTGATATATCTGAATAACCGATACAATTACCACATGAGCTTAGCCCCCTAGTGTTGGATCAAATGGACTGAATCAATAGCCAATCTATAAATGCATATTTGAGCCTCTTCAGATTTTGCCAGATTAGGCTATACATAGAAACTTGCTTATTTGTCGAAAGCATTTCATCGGAAAAACGTCAAAATGGTCGCATTTTAAAAAGGGGAATGTGGAGCCTAGGCCTACTGCACAGTAACTTTGTTCAAACGTTCGACCAACATTTTCAAACCATTTTCGAAGTCTATTTTTTTTGTTTTTATTCGCTTTTTGGACATTTCCAGGAACCTTATGAAAGGCTTTGTCATGACACGACAGCCATGTTTTTCTCAATAATTACGAGTAAGATATCCACGAACAAAAATACAGTTCCATCATGTCACAACTATATTCACAACTATATTCACAACACAACCCATATATTTAATAAGAAATCAACGCAGGAATAAATTATTTTTTTTAATAATACTTAGTTATTAAACCTCTGGGTTTTCACCGTATATAATAATCAAGGAACATCGTGAAGTGGACCACCCGTCGTGTATAAGTGGAATAACCATGAGTACGACACTAAACCACCATCAAACAATCGAGCATTATGCCAGGACAAATGGGGGTGTTCATGAGGTCAATTGTTCGACTCCTCTTCCAAATTGTATATTGAAACAGTACTACTCATTACATCCTCATTTCATCTTAAATACCACCATTTACACGTAACACCTTTTTGGCATATTCATTGGGAAACCGATTAGCACAACACACACGTACAATCTATTCACATTTTGTTTCTATAATTTTGTGAATTCACCAAACCAACAACTGGAAGTCGTGATTTACTTGGAATAGCCTCAAGTGCAACCTTACTCGATAATCCGGCTGTAAGCAAATTAACAAATACAATAACAATTGCTGGCCTATTCAATCCCTTGAATGGGAGATTAACCAGTGTTAGCTATCGTAACAGTCACATGTATTGGTTGATATAGTCATGGAGTTCTAAGTAATCTGGTCTATTTGAGACAATTATTAGGAATTGAGATATTTCTTTACTGTGGAAATCATTCAGACACACTGTACATACAACTCCAATGATTTCCACAGCTATAAGAAAAGTAAATGTTTATAATTTTTAGCGTTAAAGAACTAATGAACTGCATTTTCTTCTTGTAAAAAAGTGTGAAAGGAACTCGTGCTAAGAAGTAAAAGAAGTTGACAATATCACGTAAACATGTACTCCTGTAGCCCTGTATGTAAAACATGTTTACAAACTAGTTGCGAGTGACTGGATTTAAACAGTAATGTTTTCATAATGGCGTGCTCGCTTTCCGACCAGGCCGCCATGTTGATGAATTTATTTAGTGTTTCCAGTCCTCTGAGACCGACGTTAACATCCATCCCTGTCGAAAATAAAAAAAGACAAATACTTAGTGATTTAGCAAACCGATTGATAGGGTTTGGGAAAACTTAACGAGCTGTATACACATTTTGAGGTTGTGGAAACTTCTAAAAACTATGCAGAACGTTAACGCCCGTGAATAAATGTACTGATCATGACAGAATGTTTGCTTATTGGCAGCCCTTCAGGGGCTGTACGGCTGGTCATCTTTACGGACTATCCTAACAGACAGGGATTGTAGAAATCTTTACGGATTATTCCAATTCTTAAAATTCTGAAAATCTTTACGAAGAATATGGAGAGCTGTCAAGGAGTGTGAAGATATTCCAGGACAATGGAAATGTTAGGGGAGTGAAAACCCTGCCCCCATCATACAAAAGGTAACAGATTGTGAAAACAGCTCCAGGAGTGTGAAAAGGATTCAGGTTTATGAGAACATGTAAAACGCTAGGGGTGATGAAAACCTTCCCAAAATTAAGAACCTTCCCAGACAATGCGAAAGTAATTAAGGTGAAATCTTCCCGGACCATGCAACAGGGTAATAGTTGTAAAATCGTTCCCGGATCATGCAAAAGATTATGGGGAGTGAAAACTTTACAGGACCATGCGAGTATAATACGGTAACGTGAAACATTCCTGGAAAATGCAAAACGGGTTAATGGAAGCGAAAATTTTACCAGACCATGCAAACGGTTAAGAGTTGCGAAAAAGTTCCCGGCACACACAAAAGGTTAAATGGAAGGAAAACCTATTTGGGATCAGGCAGCCCGTTCGGTATTCTCAGACCATTTTGGAACATGCAAACCTTTATGGATTGTAAAGAGCTTAAAAAACGTATATTAACCATTTGGCATTGTTATAACCTTTCATTCTTAAAATCCTTAAGAAATATAACAATGACCATACCTGTGTGCAAATTATAGCTTATCGCTGAATCCCCTTCAGCTAATACAAACATATCACAGTCTTCATAATAAGCGACCGTCTCCTCTCTCTGACATAACTTGATTTCAAATAAACGAGGACTAAATTTCATACATTTTAGAGCGATGGAGTCGGAGAGATTAGATTCCTCGGATGACTTGAACGTGTTAAAACATTTCAGAAATATATTCCTCATCATCTGAAACGAGAACATAGAGATTCTTAACCTTGAGTCTAATTATTTCGATTTGTTAATTATTATATCGAATGCCACTGGTCCATTTTTCTTATCTAGCAGTCCATGTATGCTAACGTTCCCAACAGCAAACGAAGATGATTATGTTAAGCTTCATTCTGTTCGCCACTCTAGCTCAATTGAGGGCATATGCTAACATGCGAAGCATTGGCCTATCCGAAGAGAGAAGAGTCCAATGACAAAGCCTCTTACAAATGATTGCCTTCCTGAAAAAAATGTGATGGCGGACAACGTAACACAGTTTCTCCAAAATATTCTGTTGGTTTCAATTTAACCTCAATATGGTAGACTGAATCTCTTCCCTTTATAATAAAACTTATTTTATAACAAAAACAAGGCAGAATGTCCTCCAAAATAAATTACGTGTTTATATAAATGTAATAAACATTAATTTTCATTTCGAAAAGCAAGGGACAGGCTTATGCCTTCATGTTTAGTTTATGTCATTTAATTTATAGCATGCGTGTTAATGGACATAAACAGGTTTTAAAACGTTTTTCAAAACGTTGAGGCCTGCAATTTATTATAATGTGTATCTATATCTTACATGTAAGTAAAAAAAAAGGTGAAGTGCGAAGCAGCATTTTTGGTCCACACTCACTTTGTAGAAGAAGGTAAATAAATACACACGATCTGTAAGTAAATGTAACATTGATTTACACTTATTGCCGATTTCCAAATCAAAGTTAAGACTAGCGAGAGAAATATATCTACCGGCAGCGAACGATTTAATTTAGTGGAAAGATAGGTATATTAGTATCGAATTGTTTGAAATACTGAGAAAATGTTTGATACGATGTCCCTTTTCTACAATGTTTATTTCGGAACCTTGAACCTGGTCAAATTGAGCAGGACAAGATTCTGTTATGGATCAACATATACATGTCGTTACTCTAAACAACTATATCTGTTGTAATGATATCTATTTAGATCGACCTGACAAATATGCTACACTGAATTTCGCGGTGCGAAAAAGGAAAACAAAATATATATCCAAACAACTTACAGATCGATCCAGAATAACCCTGAGAGCTTTCACAAGTTTATTGGCGCACTTTGGAATACACAATGTCATATACCGAGTTCGAGGACTGCCAAATATTTTCAGATGGAATCCTCGCTGACCGTTCGGCTCAAGCGTTTCCATGCCATAGGCTGTCATGTCAAAGTTCAAATCATGGACTCTTTTCTCCGGCGCAGGGATTTGTTGTTGGTCAGATCTCTCAATGACAGCCACAGAACCATACGCCTGACAGGAATGTTGTTTGAAGGCGTCACTGAGTCCTAGAATACTCGCCGCCACACCGTTTGTCCCATCACAGATTATGGCTAGTAGTCTCCCTTTGGATAGATCAAGGTTACTTAGACTTTTTCGAGTGAACTGAAACAAATGAACGCAGATATCAAGACGAAATTAACCATAAAACACCAAAATTTCATAAACTGCTTCAAACCCAGTAACATTTATTTAAGTTCGTCTAACAAGTGATGGAACGTTGAAGATTATATACTAGTATTTACTTTGACCTAGTGAATCATTCTCTTTAAAGATGTCAGTCGCGAGGAATCGCACTGGATAACTAATCTGGCTTATATTCGTGTAAAACAGTAGAAAGAAAAAAAATTGTGATCGGTACAAATCAGACGATCAAATGTCCAGCAGGTAGGTAAGGTAGCTGGTATTTAAAAACCAGAGCATGTTCTGCTTCTCCGCGCAATCTCGTCTATCAGCAACAGGAAATGTCAGTTGAGTGAAAGTGACCAGTGAAAACAATCCTGTAAACTTTCCTGACATGACAGCTTATAAACTATTTTATTCATCTCTCAGTAAAGTTAAGACCCAATTTTGAATAAATTTCAATAATAGTTTTATGAAATAGATTAAGAAAATGACATATCGGTACATACCACCATATTCATTGGATTCTTGCAGACAAAATATGTAGAACACTTATAACTTATATTCCTTTTTCACTTCGATAAAATGTTTAAAATTGATCAAGAATAATTAAATTAAACGTAGCGTTTTTTTTACATATGCACAACAGGTATTCATGTAAAAGTTTTCTTGTTGAAATTTCTAGATAGTCTAGATCCTACATCAACAACAACATAATCCAGTCCAACAATATATTAGTTGTCTCAACCAAGAGAAGTCAAACAGCATTTCTTCGTGGCGTGAAATGTGAAAAGGAATGGCACTCGTAAATGATTATTCAACAATGTTAACGGTATAGAGGTATTCTTTTTTACAAAGGAAAATCTCACATTTTGAAATAAAATATGTGCTCCAAAGGTAAAAGTTGTTTGTGCATTACAAAACATAAAAAACGTACTTATAATAACGAAAGAAGTCTCCCCAATATGCATGTCAAATTGCCATTTCATTTCATATACTAGTAAATTCATATACAGTTTAAAATAGGTCGGGACAATAATGTCAAGGCGCATCAAAGACAAGAGTAGCCGGCAGCAAATCTAATCTAGTCTGAAGAAACCAATCTATTGATTATACGGGGTTCCCAGCGTCCGATTAGAAGTCCTCACGTGCCTGAGCCGAGGTAGACTTTTAGAGTGTTCCTAGGTAATAATGGCTGCCAGTATTGACGATACGGCACACTGTCTAAATTCACAGGCTCTGTGGGGCTATTGTATAAAAGGAACTGTAAAAGAGGAGTCAGATCATTAACTCTTGATGACGATGTTCCACTTGGCGACAACATACTACGTAAGTACCGGTTATCCGATCTCATTAAATAACTACACTGACGTTTCCTGTCATACGAAACTTCAACTAAATTACAGCCAACTATGTTCAGACATATAACATTTTTCCACTCAAGGACGTGGGCGTAAATGTCATTCTAATTTCGGCATCAACATAATGTTGTGCTATTTTTATAATTTGCGATAGGGAGAGGCGATATGGCGAGGTCACAAGGAGGACCCCTTAATCTCAAACAATCTGGTCTAACAACATCTCTAGGTCATGCTCGAAAGCCATACTAGCCGAAAAATTGTGCCAAATATGACCTCATGTGATCAGCGGGAACAAGACCAGTTCTGTCCAACATGTTTCGTCACAATTATGACTTATTCATTTGTGCATTTATCCAAGCGAAGCAATCCGGTGGGTTTTTATTTTGTAAATGTTTCCGGTTTTTTTAATGAGCAGCTTTTCAAGTCCAAATCGAGTCCGTCTGTCGACCGTAAGTGCGTGAATGATTCACATGATGTGGTTCCAGCAATCGCGGGATGGTTTTTACGAGGGTTCCTCCAGGTTTTCCCCGTAATTAGGCAAGGAACAGTGTGAAGTGGACACTCCGTCATCATATGAGTAGAATACCGTCAAGTACGACGTAAAACCCCAATCAAACAAACAAACAAACAGTCTAAGTCAAGATTGTAGTGCTGTTTGAAACCTCGATTGTTGGACAACGATTGAAGTGGACCAACTGTAAACTGGCTCGGTGTCAGTTAAGGACTGATGTAGGCCGATTATTCCATACTGGTAAATATGTCATGAAACAGTTATGTTGGCGCTGTCAATTTAATGTTTAACAACATTAAAGTTACCAGAGCAGTTCCTACCAAGGTTCTATCGTTTTTCGTATTTACATTGAAATGGACAAAGCGTCAAGCACCTCAGTGTTAGATAATACCAATATTAAAACGACAACCATACATACATTTTCAAGGGAAAACTGTACCGATGAATGGTTCAGTTACACAAAGGTTTATTGTAGATATCGGTAATGTATTCAGTGTTAAACAGTGTTTGTTTTACTTATTTTCTGTCTTTGGACCACTGGAAATAAATAAGCCAAGAAACAGTGCGTTATCTATATGGTATTCTCATACAAGAGGCATAGCCATGCTCTGTTTCCTGCATATACCAGGGAGCACGACACTAGAGATTACGAGAGCGCGTGAATCAAGTAGATGTCGTGTTCTCGTGACTCGTACTTCGTGTAAAGCTGACTAGCTAGCACGACACAGGACGTAGGAGAACGCGAGAATGAGGCGAATGCCATTTGTATGACTTTCAGAAACACAGGCTCCTGTCAGCTACAATCTTTCTTTCTAATGCTAATAAATAACCGGGCCAGATAAACAATAGGATCGGAACAACAAAGCATTTCTATCACATTCAGCTCTTGTAGCTTCCTGTAATCAGCGCTGTAGTGCAAATTTGTGATGTTGAGATTCGCTTAAACTGATGTGTTTCGCTTTTTTTTGTAAGTGCAGTTCACACCATGAATAACTTCATCTCGTTTATTTCTGTGTGGTATTTCACAAAGTTGGTTTTCTTTTTTGTCTAATAATTGGTTCAAATAGCTCTTCTATTTCTGTGTCAGAAGTGTAATAGTCAACGGCTGCCACATCGTTAGGTTTTTTTATGTCTCTTTGTTAACAAACACATAGTAGTCTGTCAAAATGCGTAACGTCAGGGAGATTGATGTCCAATATCATAGAAGATCGAACAGTTGTAGTTTGTACATAGTATGGCAAGGATGGACAGTAATGTGTATAATAAATATACTTATTGGATACAAATAAATAATAAATCATATTGTGTAAAAAGTCAATATTGTATTAATCAAAAGTTTATCAACGTATCACAACAACAATGTTATCTCGCGTTCCATATCCAGAAATTAACAATATTCCATTTTCAGAACCGTATGATCAATCAGCAAAATTACTCTGGGGATATTGATAAATCGTACAGTTTAATAATTTGCAAATCGCCTCTCTCTATACAATTTATGAAAAGCTTTCAATATAATCACCGGATACCTGTCGCAAAAGACTTGACTTAACATTATGAGACTTTTACTACGCTATTAGATCTAGCTGTGTTCAATATTATAATATACCGGATTACAATAAGACAGCGTTTTTCTATGACGTCTTTGCAGTTAATCAATTGCTGGCTGCTCAAAATGCTATTATATTTAATCCTCTATTAGATTAAGTCCCGTTGAAGGTCTACCTCTAATTCACTATCAGCGAGATAATCTGGTATTAGCGACTATTAGTCTTTCGATCAACCAAACACCATCACCCGAACACATGGTATCTCTGTATATAGACTCCTTTACCCAGCTCTTAAAACATGGCTCACGAAGATGTCGAAACGTGGACACTAAGTGTTTCTAGGTTGTTAGTGTTTTGACTTTAAGTCATTATCTCATATAAACTGTTAAAAATTTGCGACTTAAGGTTTTTTTTGACAGCAAATGGTTATGATTCAAGATACGTACTTACCTTCGAATTAAGTCTGATATCTTTTGGAATTTCCAGTTGACCCAACAGACTTAGTAAATATTCCTGGTAAACACCAACCCTTGTGAAGAAACTACCATTGTGCCAACATCCTTCCAGATTATCAAAATCCACACCGTAACGTCTCAAGAAAGAAACACTCTTGGTGTCAAAAGTAACCTGATTCGGACGGTTTACAAGAGCATAACGACAACTCTCCTCGTGAAGTATCAGTTTGGACACCTTGTCACTTCGACCCGCAATAAGAGCCGTAGTGAGTCCGATTGGCCCGGCGCCCACCACGAGGATTGTTAAGCGGGCGAACCGACGTCTGACATTGTCTAGAAGCGTCTTGGTACAAATAAACCCTGAAACAACTGAGGCAGTTAACAGCAACAATTCTATCAGAACAATGTGTGTGATGCTTAGATCAGTAAATGTCAGTTCACATAGCACACTGTTTCTTGTTACTGCCATGTCTACCGGATAAATCTGCTTTTACCTGTACTCCATCGCGCCCAACAGAAACGTGGTTAACCGTTTTGGAGAACAACCTGCAGTAGGCTACACTGTCGTTACTAGCTAGACACTGAACACGGGTATGTAATTGCGGTTCGCAGCATTGTGGCTTCTCTCAGCCCGTCACAACATACAATCATGTAACTTAACAATCCTGACGTAATGCAATTAGTTTAATTGTTTTGATAAACTCTGACATTGAATATCCGGTTAAACGTAGATATGTTATTTTCGCTTCAGGGACGTGTTATAAAACATCAGCGACTTCTGTGGAAAATGACAAAGCAGTACTTATCTGTTAGACTGCAGCATCGGATCTTGTCCCCTTAATAAGGTGGCGTGTCTCTCGCTGCTCCGTTTACCGCATATAATACTGGTTTAGTATCAGATATATCTTTTCAGCGGAACAGATCGTGCTGTGCTCTTATCATGAGCAGCTTTATACCATCGTGGTCCCTTGATGCTGCAGACTTTTGATATAGCTTTCGCCCGTGGCTCAGTAACCACAAAGCTTTGTCAGAATACAATTGTGGACACACGTACAGTAATGAATAACTCTGTTAGCCCTGAAAGGGAACCTAGTACAAATCTATGCGAAGGCCTAAGACAGGAATTGACAAATGCGTTGTTTTTCTGTGTTTCCTTTCCCCAATAAACGCCTCAAAGAGGCCTCAGGTTCCAGCCTCATCATTTCCAGGAAAGCTTTAAAGAGAGCGATAAACAAAAAATACCTCTATATAACACTGGATATTATTCAATAAACATTCATGAGCAATTTGTCGCTGGATGTTGGTTATGTTGATTAATTGACATTCAATTTTATACGGGCAGAAACGTTGTGGCACAAACAGTTCACCATATTTGAGTTACCAAATAGAGTTTCCAAAATTAGCTGTTGTCCGCTTTGAAAGCTGTCCAATAAAACACAATTTTTCAGGATTGTTTGTTATTTTATTTTTGCAGTTCCTCTATAATTTAGTTATTTGTTGATGAAAAGAATTGCTTTTTTTGATAACTTGTGGTTAACCGTCGATTTGTTTAGAATTGAAATTACGTCCTTCTGCACTAAGATAAAAATAACGATGTTCAACAATATCAGGGGACAGGTTTTTTCTGTTATTGTATAATACACTGGCGATGTATGACCTGTGTCATACTATAATTATTTCAACATGCAAATAACCGCTCTTATCACAGTTGTGGACAGACATGCACTCTATATACACAGCTTTGGTTGCTTGATCCAGGTTTATTTAACTTCTGGTTAAAATGGTCTACATATTAAAACGATCCAGTAATCTTGTATACAATACACCCAGTCCCCTTGTTTGAAATGTATCATGATGACAAATAAAAGCGTACATAGCAACCAGTTACACAACAAAACAGCACTCACCATGGGTAATACGCTTACCAGTTACCACAGCTTAATTGTTTGAAAATAAAAGTTAAATACCTTAACGCTGTTGCTGGTTATACGCCATGCCGGGGCTGAACATACTCTCTGATATTATATATCATACATTGTAAGGTAGGACTCGGGGATCAGCCTTAATAAATGATCGCGTATACACCTTCGTGCACTCCAAGGCTATGTATTGAACGACATATCTCTTCGCTCCTTTCAAACAGTTTTGTATCACTGTATTAAACTCAGTTACTGCAAGACCTACATAACGTTTTGATAAATCGAATACATCAATAATTTATAATGCCAGAAAGGGCGAGATAAAAATAAAATTGTTTTTTAACACCCCCATATATAAATATATATGGCTTTATAATACACATAAATACTCGGCTTTACAGCTAAACCGTGGGTTCTAAACGGACCAAGCATGGATCGCCAAGTTATAATTTCGTTTTGTGGACAGTGGATTGGCAGTCTTCTCTTCCAAATAACCAGTTTTGCAGTTTTTTTTAACCAATTTGTAATAACACGAGTTAGAATTCAAATCACATGTCAGCAACAGCCAATGTCTTCAAGACGAATTTCCGGTGTTATATATTACAATAGGTGAACACAATTAATAATCTTTGATTGAGACCGTATATTCTGTGTCAGGTTTTATTCACATAACAGCTTCTGAAAATGTCAAAGTCTGTCCGTTGGATGTTAAACACCCTCAGGCCAGACATCTTCTGAGAAGACGGAAAACTAACTCACCATTAACCTGTTGTTCCACTGATAAGTCTAGTATAATACACAAGTAGTGTAATTCCGAACACAGAGAACTTCATATTTGC
>JAVFBX010196698.1:0-12938 GCA_034783855.1 Mopalia kennerleyi
GAGAACAAAATCATGAAATATTAAGCCATGAAGACAGACTCCAAGAACACAAAACCGTCCTGTCATTATATCCTATATACCATTATGATCTATTGATTGATAGATTGATTTATTTATTGATTCATTACATTACAATGACAAAAAATAAGTCAATTTACAAATTAAACAACTGTCAAAAAATAGTGTATGTCTATAAATAAATCACACTGGTACAGGGATGATGGCCAATAAAATCTGATGAATCAGCCCATGTTCCAGGTAAACTCCCGAGACCGGTTCCTCAAAGTGCTATTAAATTTAATGACGTCACACCATGTTGAAGGTCTATCTCTAATGCATTATTAGCAGTTTAATCTGGTGTTAGCAGCTAATAGTCTTTTGAGCATCTGGCCCCTGAAGAAACAGATCTTTTAAATAGATATTAATCTTGAGTTGTTATGACCATAAACATTATACATAAGCATACACAGAAACAATATGTAATTTTAATGTCGAGAAAAAAAATACATATGTATACACACACAACACGCAATTGTTACAAAGCAAACAATGAAGACTGAAAACCCTTAGAAAGATCAGCTTTCTACTGCCCAGTGGTGTGGAAGAGGGATCAACTGACAGTTGGATACATTATACATAAATCATATGCTGAAGAGGTATCATTCAAGTTAATGTTTGATTTTTTCAGATCTATCGACCTCTTTTTCTAATTGGATTGATAGTTTTATACCTTAGGAACTCTTCAAGGTAGACAAAATTCGGAAAGAATGCCTACATGCTCAACAGTAGGCTGTCACAAGCAGAGAGTTTGTATTTTTTTAACATTTTTTGTTTTGCCTTCATTATAGTTTCTTACCATCTTTCCATGATCACCCATCACTGGATCACAGGCTACAGAAAGCAACAAACAAAACATTAGACATTAATATTCCACCAATGTGATTTGTTGCCTGGTGTGTAATGTAAAGGTTATTTAATTCACAACGATGTTCGATGTTATACTTAAGGTTAATTCACTCACAACCATGTTCCACCTTTGATTGATAACCAGGGCTCTAATATCATCCTGGTCTGTTAGTGTAATATTAAAGTGGAGAAGTTTTGTATGCTCTATCTATTCAAATTAATCGTATATTTAACATTTTATTGGGGAAAAAAAAAAGAAAACCAAATTGGTTATATGGTTAAAACTTACCATAAACCAACTGAGGATTGTGTTTTCGTAAATCTTGAACAATGTTAACAACTTCGTTTAAAAAAGAACTGGAACCAATATAACCTGAAAAAAAAAGCAAAAATAATAATAATCAGTTCCTTTAATTTCTTTTAATCAATCATGTTTGCATTCTGTTTTCAACAATAGCAACAAATACGATATAAGCAGTGTGCAGAGTCTTAAAAAAACAATAATAATTTAAATCGTGAATAGAAATGGTGCTCTAGTTGCTAAATTGATCATACATTCAATTATATAATTATTGATTTAAGATATAATTTATTAATTAATTTAAGATTTAATTTTAAAATAATTAATTATATGGAGAAAAAAAAAATTTATGTCCAAAAAACGGACCACTTAGATTAATCTATAATGACCTTGAGATCACATGTAGACAAAAAAATAGATAAATAAAAAGTCTGAATACAGCAAGTTAAAATACCTGTAAGCACATGTGAGAAATGATGGATGTTATTGACTTGTAGACCGTGGTATAAATCTGATACATCATCTGAATGTAACACCTGGCCTTTGAATGTTTTGTATCCTGAAATATACACACAAGTTATGTTCAGTAACAGTTAACATGTAATAGGTGTATTCCACAAGTTGGGTTTGATAGGTGGCTGAGCGGTCAACTGAGGTAGGGTTTGTACTGAATTCGTCATTAAATTCAAGGACGTTTATTGAAATTTGGGTTTTTCTAGACAGTTTTTATCAGTAAAATGATCATTACTGAAACAAATTTTATTGGAAAAAATAATTTTAAAAGATGTGGAGCATCATTTGAAGGATTTTTTAGGAAACCCAAAATCAATCACAATTAAAGTCACTCTTTGTTCATCTACATATTTAATTATAATGGTTCAGATTTTTTTATGAAAGTCTTCCAATAGAAATGGAAACATACTGAATTCCCATCAGTTTTCAAGGACCAAAAATAGTTTTTCAAGAAACAAGAGTACTGGGAAACATATGTTTAATTTTTCCAGGAATTCCCAGTAGTTTCAAGGACTGTAGGAACCCCATGTGAGGTGGTCAGCATCCCCTTATGACTAGAGAAAATCCTGCTTCAGCATTTGTTCGCTGGACCTCATGTGACTCACTCATATACCTGAGAGGCTATATAAGAATTGCAATAATTATTTTATGCTGCACAAATAAAATATTGCTGGGTATATGACCTATAACAGTTGACCACAACAAAAGTAGACACTGTTGAAACTATTGATACTTTGCTCTATAGCATGTTATACTACCGCTAGTCCACTAAGTAAACACTGACTATTGATATACATATGTTAGAACACCAGAGAGATTTTTTTGTTTTGAAACAATGACACTGTTCAGTCATAAAAAAAATATATTAAGAATTTTGCTATTAAAGTCTTAAAAAAGCAATAACAATTTAAATCAAGAATAATTTTGATAGTTTGATGCAAATGTTAATGGTTTAATGGCATTTACATTACACAAGTAGCTATTTTAATTCTTACTATCCACATTTAAATAAATAAATACAGATCACTCTGCCGGATTCATTCTACACTCTTTTTTAATATCAAAATTATTCCTTAACCTTTGACAAGTGCTGTATGTTATTCACTCATATGATGTGCATCATATAAATGGATGAAGGTATCATCGAAGCACTCTATCATGTCACTGGCAAAAACAATACACAAGACAAAGAAAGTTTGTTTGTTTGCCATACTTTAGGCGGCTACTTCCCAAATATGATGGCGTGCCAGCCTAATGAGCGCTGGTTTGTTCGTTTGATTGGGGTTTAACGTCATACTCAAGGGTATTTCACTTATATGACGATGGATTATCCACTTCACACTGTTCCTTGCCTAAACCTTGTAAAAACCACCCCCACTATACTGGAGCCACATCATGTGACTCACTCATACACCTGATGGTCGACAGGCAGACTCAATCCTGTGAACCGCACATCGAAGTAGGCTTTAGTAAGCACACTCGCTAACCAGTAAGCCACGGCCGCGGGCCAATGAGTGAAGGAAACCACCCTAGACACCACTGGCAACAAACAAGGACATTACATGATGTAATACAAAGACATCACAAACTGATCGACTTCATGTTGCCCCATAGCAACAATTAAAAGAACACAAAACATAGTGCCATAGGGGAACGAAACAAAGTGCGTAAAGTTAGTACAAAACAAGACAGATGTATTGCTTTGCGATGGCCCTCAGCTCAGAGAGCACATGGGCCCTCAAAGCCAATATTAACAATCCCTTGGTGCATTACAACAAAGGGTTTAATTTTTACAGTGCAAGAGGTAGATGTTACACATAATTGACCCTAAAATCAGAAAGCATGCGGATTCAACTATTCATCTAAGACATATAAAGGTTGTACAGATCCCCCCCCCCCCCACACACACACAGTCTGTCGCTGCCATAGGACATTGAGTGCAGATTTACAGTACAGGGTGTAGACGTAACACAAACTCTGTGTTGCTCCATCGCTCAGAGAGAGCACCAGGCTAGCTCCCACCAACCTTCAGCTCATAGTACATTAATACAGGACATGAAAGTAGACAGAGGTGTGGTGGAGACAAGATTATATCAGACAAACATTGAAAGACAGTACAGTAATACGTACCAGACCACGTACAACCAAATTTTACAGTCCCTATAATATGTATACAAAATAAAGCCTAAATAATAATCATGACAGTACAAATACACAGCAAAAAAAAAAATACTCTTCAAAGGAACTGAAGACAAATAAAGCCTAAATAATGAGTGGAAAGTCAGGAAACTTAACAGTGATGATTTTTCGATATTGAAAAAACCATCCAATCTGTTTTGGTGAAAGAAAAACTAAAGGAAATCGGGAGACGGAAGAAGGGAGGGGGGTAGAGAATGGAGTAAATATAGAAAAAACTTCTAATGATAAAGAATATGCACAAGTATATATCTCCATGCTTTAGGGTTATAAACTTAAGTGCAGTAAAGTATCTTGGTCTAACTGTGGCAAACTTAAACAGCATGCGGAGATGATTTATGTCAAACCTTGAAAAAGCAAAAGTGGCTTTACAGGTGGAAATGTGGATTTACAGGTGGAAATGTGGCTTTTACGTTGGAAATGTGGCTAATCGGGTGGAAATGTGGCTAATCAGGTGGAAATGTGGCTTTGCAGGGGCAAATGTGGTATAGAGGTCAAAATGTGCTTTAACAGGTTATTATGTGGCTTGACCGGTAAACGTGGCTTGGTGAGTGGAAATGTAGCTTTATAGGTGGATTTATCCACCCAAATTAGAAAGCGACCAGCTCAGACGCAGAGAAGCGTGCACCAATCCATTACATATTTCCCAAGTCTAAGATTACTCACACTGGAAAAGGTATGCTCCATCAATTTTAAAGAAAAAATGTTAAAATCTCATTATCTAGAAAAACTTGGGACAATGGGTTGTTCATTAATATTTTTATTTTTATTAATACACTGTCATAAGTGGCAAGACAACTGAGCTGTGGCACCAAGAAATAGAATCCTTTAAAGGTACAGTGAAATAGCTCGAAGGTATCCAAATGAACCGATTCCATCAAAATAGTCTCATTGGCCTGCCGCCGTCGCTTAGTGGTTAGCGAGTGCGCTTACTAAAGTCCAGCATATTTAATCTGATTGAAATTAGTGGTGATAGATATGGTGACTGACCTGTGTGATTGGAAAACTGTACTGAGTTCAGTGGACTAACATCAAATCCCAGTAACTAAAAAGAGAAAAAGAAACCGATTTAACAGATCGACTTATCATTAGTCCACAGCAGACTTATCACACATGATACATGTAAGTTTAGATAGTAACTAAAGCAACAAGTTTATCCTACTCTAATATGATTAAAAATTAACCATTTTAAAAGAGAAGATTTGTATATCAAGACATAAAATAATTCTTCGGACTGTGAATCTTTAAACAGAATTTTATGAAGATTTTTTTTTTTCATTTTTAAACATTAATATAGGTGGATAATAAATTAATATCACAAGATGGCATTAAGTCAAGAATGACTAAATTTTGATAATGCTTCAACTGTTATTGTCAGTTGTCCACCATCTTTTAATTCTCAAAAGATTCCTTGCATTCTACGATTTTTCTTGACACAGACATTCTTTTATTGGCCTGGGGCTCATCTCACAAAGCAGTCTTACATTGAACAGAACTGTTATGGCAACACTATCATGTCTTCAATACTGGTGCTCATGGTATTTATATTTAACGTATTCTAAGATCGCTTAGTGTTTGTTTGTTTGTTTGGGGTTTAACGTTGTACTCAAGGGTATTTCACTTATATGACGACGGATTGTCAACTTCACATGGTTCTTTGGCCTATTATGGTGGAAACCAGGAGAAAACCACCCCGCGATAGCCGGAGCGACATCGTGTGATTCACTCATATACCTGAGGGTCGACAGACGGACTCGATCCTGTGAACGGTACATGAAGTAGTGTTTGAAAGCCTTCATTCTAACCACCACGCCACGGCTTCGGGCCAAGATCGCTTAGTGAAACAGGCCCCTGGCTATTTCTTAAGGATATTTGACTTAAATGACAAATTTTCAATGCCTCATAACGAAAAAAAAACTGAGATGGATTCTCATAAAAAAAAACGCTAAGTCACTAAAAATTCTAACTGCAGATATAAAAGGTTTAATGTAGTCCTTGAACCCAACCTTCTTTGGCGATCAGCAGTCTAAAATTTAATATTGAAAAAAATAAATGTTTAATTTCTTATACTATGGACGTGAACATCAACACACTCATGAAGTTGTGGTCTTTGAATTTTATTTTTGGTTTCCTTTAGGTTGAATTTAAGGTAATTTAAATCAAATGGGTGAAAGAAACTACCCTCATGCAGTGACCACAAACAATGGCAAATCAGGACAATCATGTTGATCAGCATTCTGCTATCTTATAGCTTCAACAGCACCAGGGGAACAGGAATAGCTCTTTGAATTTTAAGAGAGGGTGTTATTTAAAAAATACTATATACAATCTGATTAAAACCACATTTTTATTAGCTCTTCAGTATTTACTTGGCATGGTTATATCCGCCATTGTCCTGGAGTAAGGAGCGTTCCACCAGATACTGTGGGGATCCTAAAGATCACCTTATACACACGGCCGTATGCAGGCCCTTTTATAACCCATCTAATAGGGTTTGGGCATTTTGGACATTTAGTTCTTCTGTGAGTCCCTACAGCACAGCTGGTTATAGAGATGGGGTCAATTTCACGAAGCATTTTTTCATTTAAGTGAAAATATTAATAAAGCACTTGTTAAATCCATACACTGGATATTTAATGATTTATATCTCTTTAATAATAAATAATAAAGGAACCAAATAAGATATTTATTAGCAAGTACACTGTGGAATTTGTGGCTTAAGTCCAATTCGCTTCGTGAAATTGGGCCCTGGGGCCGGTTCTACACAACATTTTCTCACTTAAGTCAAAATACTACATTTACCATTTTTGCTACTTGTCTTAACTTAGCCTGAAAATAATACCTGTAATTGTCACAGTGACTTACTTATGTTATAATAATAATGCTAAAGTATTAAATGGTAAAATTAAAAACTGATGAATTTGAGGGTCTTTAAACATTATGACAAATATTATACAAAACTGATTTGTGGAATCGGCCTTGCTAATGCTAGCCAGAGACCAAAGATAAAATCTAGGTGGAGTCAAGCTAAAGTGTATTCCTCTCCATTACAAATATATATATGTTTCTTTGAGTCTGACCTGAAGTGGAAAAGTAGCACTCTTATTCCCTACATAACCATAAACTACATGACTCTGTATGGAGAGAACGTGACATGTGTCCGCCTCCCCTTCCATCATGAACTCTGATGACCTCTCTGATATAAGCTTACTCCTCAATCCATACAAGTCCTGCCCACTGGAAAGAAAAAGAGATGTTACCAAAAAATTTATAAATATTGCATAATGTCAGTTGTGATGACAATCTACCAGACTTAAAATTGTGTGACTTTCCCATGTTTAATAGAATAACTGATGAAATTCACAGCTTGATTTTAAAAATAATTGATTGAAACATTATCCCATATTTTAAACCCTGATGTAAATGATCATAATTATGAAAAACACAATTTTTGAAAGAAAAAAAAACAGCTAGCCTTGCAGAATGTCTTAATGTGCCAATCTCTAATGATCCGAAACACATATCGATTTTTAATACCGTCAATTAGGCAAATGAAAACCAATTTGGTCACGGCCAGTTGCCAAAAAGGTGATATCCCTGTTCGCCCCTGCTCATAGCCTATAGGCTACAGTCAATTAGTATTAAATTTCAGAAATATTAGAATATTGGTTCTGTTTGTTTGATTGTTTGATTGGAGTCATACTCAAGGTTTTTTCACTTATATGATGACGGATTGTGCATTTCACATTGTTCCTTGCAAAAATATGGTCGAAAACTGAATGAAAACCTAGAACAAACCAATCCTGTGATTGCCGGAGCTACATCATGTGACATCATGGGAAATATTAGTATGGTAAATTGTAATGCAGATAATAGTACACATACTCATATTAGCCTACAGTATTTATAATTTAAAAAATCTTGATTGTGAATTGGTTATATGTCAGTTAAATATTAAATTATCGAAAATACATTTATTGGAAAGGTAATTAATCGGTCTCCAACAAATTTGAAAATCGTTAAATATCGATTCAAAGAA
The DNA here is from genome assembly GCA_034783855.1 of Mopalia kennerleyi. NCBI lineage: Eukaryota > Metazoa > Mollusca > Polyplacophora > Chitonida > Mopaliidae > Mopalia > Mopalia kennerleyi. The sequence goes on from JAVFBX010196698.1 coordinate 7,956, forward strand.
TACTGAATTAATATATGTCATTCTTTACGCTTCAGGTAGCCAGATCTCAATGTTTGGTTGTCATAAATATATTAACTTGCTTCAAACGATCAAACCTTATACCAACTAAATTATGCTGCTTAACAGACGTTTACGGACGTGTCATCACTGTGGGTCCAGTGTTCTCATTTGACTGTTTTGACATATCGTATTCACGCCTTAAATTTATACAAAGACAGCATTTCCGAGACATTTAGTCCATACCGGCGACAACTTTTACCATGAAATGAAAATCTAAATTGGCTTTTCGATCAAACAGGTTGCAATTTTAACTGACTTGCCCGATTTTAAGGAGGTTATCACTGAATGGGAGTGGGACCAAACGAGCGTGTTGATACAATGACCTATATGTAGCTATTTCCGGTTCTACTGGTGGACGTTTCGAACGTCATGTAGCTTAAAATATTGGAACATGTTTTACGCTTGTGCGAAATTAAAAAGATGTTGAATAAAATGAACTGTTTTATGATAATGTTTTGGTTTTAAAGTATACTCAAATGTTTAATAATTCGTCCTATCAATGGCATGATGTCGAGGATGAATATTATATTATGAATATTATGAACTTGACACTTCCTCTGTGTGGACGTTCTCCAGTGACCGTCACTGTTGCCCACTCGTGATCGTGTTGTTGCTGGTCACGCTTTACACAGAGGAACCTTTCAACCAGGGGCACCAGAAGCATACAGTCAGAGTAAAATGACCAGGTACTTTACAAAATTTAAATTCAGTTAAACTTTATATGTTAAATGCGTTAATTGTGACGAAGAAGGTGTTAACGTTTCTTTTTCCGATTGCAGAAATCATCACCAGTTAGAATCACAAATGGTCCATTTATCGTGGCCCGAAATAATATTGGTTTTACGACACTTAGCTTCGCATTTAGACCCACTACTATGTACTTGTAGGCTTATTCCCATTATGCTACAATGAAGTTTTGAGCACTTAAGGAGTATTCATTTTGGATAATGCAAATGAATTACTTAAGCGTAAATTTAGATGCAGGTAGCTAGTTAAATGGAATCTTATAGCTTCACTTTATTCATGATACAGCTGGGCAACTTTTCTGCTGGAGACTCGTTGATATGTGATTTTTTCCCCCCCGCAAAATTCACTTTCTGCAGGAAAACAACTTCACAAAAATATATCTGACTGGCCCAAATAGTCAATGTGTAGCACCTTACTTTCATCCATCCTTTTTAGCGTGTTTAATCCACAAATATTAATCAGTGTAGCTTAACCTATAAATACATTTTTGTCCGCCATGAGTTAGACCTACATTTTAAACATCTAGACTGGAATGGTTGTTCGTATTAAAGCTGCGAATAGACTGGATGGGTTTCCAGTAGAAGAGCTACCAGAAGGCTGTTGACAAACTGCCAGTAGACTGTGGACGAGCTGTCGGTAGACTGGATGCCAAACTGACAGTAAATTAACAGCTGTGAGAAGACTGGACGAGTTGCCTGAAGGTCATAGATGAGCTGCCAGTAGACACTGGACGACTGGACGTGCTGCCAGTAGACTGAATGAATTGACAGTGAACTGTAGAAGAGCTGCCAGTAGACTGTGGATGCACTTCCAGTATACTGGATGATTTGCCTATAAAGTGGACTATTTGCCAGTATACTGTGTATGTGCTGCCTGTAGGCCATAGATGAGCTGCCAGTAGACTGTGGAAAAGCTGCCAGTAGACTGTGGATGAGCTGCCAGTAGACTGTGGATGCGCTGCCAGTAGACTGGATGAGCTGCCAGTAGACTGTGGATGAGATGCCTGTAGAATGTGGAAGAGCTGCCAGTAAACTGTGGATGAGCTGCTAGTAGACTGGACGAGCTGCCAGTAGACTGTGGAAGAGCTGTCAGTAGACTGTGGATGAGCTGCCAGTAGACTGTGGATAAGATGCCAGTATACTGTGGATGATCTGCCAGTAGACTGTGGACGAGCTGCCAGTAGACTGTGGATGATCTGTCAGTAGACTATGGAAGAGCTACCAGAAGACTGGATGAGCTGTCAGTAGAATGTGGATTAAGTGTCAGTAGATTGGGGAAGATTCAAGAGCTGCCAGTAGACTGTGGAAGAGCTGTCAGTAGACTGTGCAAGAGCTGACAATAAACTGTGGATGAGCTGCCAGTAGACTGGAACACTCAAGAGCTGCCAGTAGACTGTGCAAGAGCTGCCAGTAGACTGTGCAAGAGCTGCCAGTAGACTGTGCAAGAGCTTTCAGTAGACTGGGGGAGACTCAAGAGCTGTCAGTAGACTGTGGAATGTGGATGAGCTGCCAGTAAACTGTGCAAGAGCTGCCAGTAGACACTGGAAGAGCTGCCAGTAGACTGTGGAAGAGCTGTCAGTAGACTTTGGGCGAGTTGGCTCAGTTGACAACTGGCCAATGGGGTAACTTAGGATGAGTTGGTAGTTGGTACAGTCTGGGCGAATTGGATGAGGATAAGTTGACGTGATAAAGAGGTCACATTAATCAATCCAATCCAGTCTTGAATCAAATTTTGGTCATCGTGAACGAGTCAACTCATTTTTATGTCAACTCAGCCACAGTATATACAAACTCGGCCATAATCTGACAGCAACTCGTCCATAGTCTAAATGCAGCACAGGATTCGGTTGTTTAATAAAGATTTGACTGTTTAGTAGACATTCAATGAATTTATCATATAGTTTGAAATTAGTTTCATAACAACAGTACCAGTCGAATGGTCTTGCTGAAATCAAGAGTTGTTGTTAACCCTTGATCTGTTATTCCGCTCCCAAGAAATTATGTGTTGTAAGACAGGGCTCTTTAATCTTAGAGTTACTTACAACAGGTAATATCCATATTTGAAGATAATTAGACATACAGTCACATACCTTTTTTTTGGTCCAGATGTATACAAAGGTTATACTCTAGCTGTTTTCCAGTCAGTTGGTACTCGCATGTACTATATCGAAAGGGTGGACCATGGATGACTTCTATTTCCAGTGTGCATACCTACATGTAACCCAATCCATTACATAGATCCAGTAGGCCATTATACCTAAGACTATGTCACTTACTGGATGTACCATTATGAACTGCTATTCAAATACACATCGGTGCTTTCTCTTGTTAGAGATGTTGCGACCAGTTCTTGTTTCCACTTTGTGAAAATGTCTTTTTAAGTACATTTGTTGTAACCTTTCGTTTTTATAGTATTAACATATGGTCCATTAATAAAATGATAGTATGTAACTGTTGCTATTTTTAATTGTTGGCCACACTCTGTGAATATTGATATTGGCTAATAAAAAAGTCAATGCATTTAAATGGTTATTTATTGTTACAGGGGAAGAACTGAATTAGGGGAGATAACTCCACACAACATTAAACAGCTGAAGAGACTGAATCAGGTGGTGTTCCCAGTCACTTATAATGACAAATTTTACAAAGATGTCTTAGAAGTGGGAGAATTAGCAAAATTGGGTAAGTTTGCTAATAGCATGCCACAGAACAATTCTTCCTCTTACCGGATTGACAATTCCATTGATTTTTTTTGTTACGCAATCAGTTTTCATCAGTTTTCAACAGTTTTTTCTGTACCTCTTCAGTGAATTTAAGTCAAAATTTGTATATAGCTTTAATTATGACAAGTTATGATCAATTTTTAATTTTTGCAATCATGGTCATCTCTTATAAAAAAATTAGGTTTCCACACATTTTATTTGCCGCATCGGCAGATTGAACTGGAACTTATTACAGATCAAGTTGGAGTTTTGTGATTTTTGTTTTTTTAATTTTTGACCATGATAACTTGAATACAAAACGGATATGATCATAAGCACCATGGCCTTTACTGTTAAAATCCAGAAACTTTTCACAAAACTAAGTACGAAAATATCTTTTAATTATGACAGTAAGTTCTTTTTACTTTTTTCAAAAAAAGCATAGGACCTACTCAATGGTTTAGCCAGAAATCAAAGTCATGGTGGTCAAAATGGTCATTTTAATTCACTTTTTAATAACCTTAAGTAGGGCATAAAACTCTAATCAAACAAACAAACCTGATTTTGTGTCGTTGAGTAAGTGGTATTTTCTGTTTCAGCTTATTTCAATGACATTGTGGTTGGTGCTGTGTGCTGCAGGGTAGATACATCGGACAACCAGAGACGCCTCTATATAATGACATTAGGCTGCCTTGCTAACTACAGAAGATTACATATTGGTAAGCTGCAAGAACCACCATATTCTGTATACATTACACTTTTTATGATCAAACATTTATCATAACTTTTTCTTGTACTGATTGTGTTAATTTCCTGACTTTATAAAATACCCTTTTTATGATAAATAATTCAACTACATCTTCTTACTAAAGGCAGCATGTCAATGTTATCATGATGTATTCTTTATTGTAGAGAAAGAAAATTTAGTTTGAATTATGAATATATATAAAATATCTGTCAACCCATCAAACAACCAACTAATCTTTGTTTGATGGGTTAACAGATATTTTATGCTGCGAACATGACAGTCGTGTTTTCCAACACTGAATAGCCAAACTAAAACATCCGTAAAATGTGAACTTTTTTTGCTACATTGAGAAACTAATTGTTTCTACAGAAACTGCTGTTTCTAATTGTCAATGAATGCCTCTTTCAGCAAACTGACAGTGTTCTACGAACCCCTTGCTATAATGATCACTCTGTTCAATGACAATTTAACTTGACATGTATTTTATTTAAAGGAAATCTAAGCCAAAAAGAAATTCTTTCTTTCAAATTATTATAATTTGTATAATTCCCTTGTCATGGGGGACTATTTCGTTAAAATTCTTCTAATCTAAGTTAGCCCCGTTGGAAAGCGGGTTGGCCAGTCCTGCAGAATACTCCCTCGGCTTCCTCAGTCGATCCTAAGAGGCGAGAAAAGAGGAGGAGCTTTCTGTTGCCCTGGTGTTCTCAGAGCTCAAGGAAACAGGAAG
>JAVFBX010196709.1:0-12937 GCA_034783855.1 Mopalia kennerleyi
TTGTTTGCTTATGCTTTCAAATAAAGTTTATTAGTATTATACAATATATTTGGAATGTTTTCAAGAGTTTATTAAAATGCGGCACTCAAAATTAGAAACAATATTCTCAAAAAGCTGTGTTTATTTCTTTTTGTTACATGTAGGATATTATTTTAATTTATAGATACATTACATTTTGATATTCTAAAGCTTCACCATTCAAATCTAAATTCAGAATAATCTTCACTTGTTTTTAATTTAATATCTTTGAATCAAACTTTCAGAGTATTTATAAGAAAGAATCTGTTCTATTTGCAAGCATGAAGTAGTGGGAGGTATTTGACTGTTTTAATAAGCTCTAGCACCTAATCTTATATCAACGCATGTTTAATAATCTAATTATATCTTTCCAGGTTTTTGATGAATATATAATTGTTTGCCTCATATAATCTTAATTGATGAACACTGTAGGTGAGGAAGTATGGCATCTAATTATAGGTCCTGTGTGAAATGCATTAGATTAATAGATTTGTTTGTCGGATGGGGTATCGTCGCAATCAAGGATATTTCACTCAATATATGATGACCGATTGTCCCTTTTACATGGCTCCTTGTTTGAATATGGTGGAAAACCGAGAGGAAACCTCGTTGAAACCGCGCCAGCATTTGTTTGGGCCACATCATGTGACAGGATTATATAACCAAGATTCTATTAGAAATAAATTAGATTAAAATTCATTATTACATACATGTATATCAATGACGGTCAGATCATAGAGAAACTCTTTCAGCATAAAATATTTAGTGCATGCTTATTTGATCAACCCTATCAGTCTGATATCCTGGAAAAGGCTTTACATTAATCTGTACAGACTTAAACCAATCTCCTTGTCACTATCTGGCCTCATCTAAATGTTATACTGGATTTCTGAGGGACTTGAGTTTGAAATTATTAAAAGATTATTTATGTTCTGTTTTCAGTTCCAGTATAATTTTTTGTCCGTAATTTACAAAAACATTAGTCACTTTAATTTATATTTCTGTTTACATATTTTATTTTTTCTCTGTTTACAGGTGATATTTAATTTTTTCCCCTTTAGATTTGAGTGTTCTATTTGCTTAGATTTTGTACATGTATGTGTATCAATAAGAATCTTCATGTAATAGAGCGTAGTTACAACTTGACAATTAAATCTTAACTGATATAAGGATATTATGTAATTATAAGACGGGTGTTTGACATTTATGTAAATAACTTTAAGAGGTTATGTTTATTTTAGAGTTCAACTGTCCAAAGTATTTTCTTCACCTATTTGTATATATATACCTATGTCTCTAGTTAAAAAATTACTCCTGATGATGGTTTGATTAATAAACCGAAACGTTGAGTCAAAATGAATTCATTATCTTTCTTCAGAGTTGTTACTATACTTTACTATGTTAAACTCCTCAGTGGTAGTCATAATAACTGGTGTATACATTTGATAGATTTTCCACACCATCAAAAAGAAGGATGCTATCAGAATCAATTGTGAGGTGGAGAAAATAAAACAAACATAAGACAGTTGTCAAAGTATATTACCAGTGATCAGAGCTGTGGAGTTAATCGAATCAATCCTTCCTCCCCCAGTGACACTGACGAGTCGGAGTTGTGTTCCTTGCTGTGGCTCTGGCAGGTCATCTGGTACAGAGCTCACTTGTATGGAAGCCTCGAGGACACCTTCATCAAACTGAACCGTACCCGAGACAGGGGTGAGGTCAGTCAGTGTGGGCTGGTCATATCTCTCCTTTATCATACTGAAATTAGATGCTTATAATAGACAATGGCTGACATCAAATGTAACAAAAGCTTACAGCTTTACAAAACGGTTCCACTTTCATCAACTGGTGCCTTGGAAAAGTTATTAAAAAAAAGAACAACATTTTCTTATTATTCTAACGCATGAGTTTCAAAACTTAACTCAATGGTTCGATCCTTTGTGTAGTTTTGACAAGTGTTTTTGTCCAAATTTTAACTGAATATTTACTGTGAATCATTGTTAACTAAGTGCTATTTACACAATAGCATTTGAAAACTGTCGGCTTCGAAACAGTATTATTGCTAGAAATGGATACTTTTTAAAGTCAGTTATCAGATTAAATAATTATCCATTAACTAACCTCTCTGTAAGTGGCACTGGTATAATTTGAACATCTTGTAGATGACCAACAAACCGCTCCCCTGCACTAGGAGGGGCTCCAACTAATAACAGGCCATTCTCGTCATCTAATAGGGTCATGGAGGCAAGAGAACTGAAAATAGAAACAAAACAAACATTTCTCAGAAACGGTGAGGACAGAAAAAATAAGATCCACATGGGAGAAGAAGGGCAAGATGAATAAAGAGTAATTTTGACTTTAAACAATTATTCTTTGACTTAAGGAAATGGGGAAATTTAGGAAGCCTTATTCAACTGTACGGAAATTTCCTGTGTGTACAAGGTTTATCTTAAAATGTATCTGTTTGATGTTAACAAATTTATTTGAGCATTGGGGAGTCCTATATTTCTCACCTATTATCAATTGATTTTCCGTCCAGGTAAAAACTGACCACACCTAACTCTACTGTAATCACCACATTGTGCCATTCTCCATTCTGTATATTATCTGTAGTTGATCCTACTGCCACTCTATTTACCTGTGGGTCAATCATAACAAAATTGGATGACAGTGAAAATATAAACAGATTCTTATTTAACTCAAAAATATTATCTTGTTTTTAGTAACAATACAAATAATAGACATATTAAATAGTATTGGAGACTGTAAAGACTGATTGACTGAGTGGTGTTTAACGCTGTGTTTAATGCTATCTCACTTAAATCAAGGGGGAGTAATTCCAAAGAGTGAAAAATAACACAACAATAATTTGAAGTATTATAGACAAAAGCAATGTTGGAAAACCAAGATCTTAAAAAGAATATGCCAATATTACAAATAGTTGAATATGAACATTGTTTGATTGATTGAGGGATTAGGACAACGTTTAGGTTATTTCTCTCATATGATGAAACGCCAGCGGCAGCCCAATAAAGGCAACTGCTACCAAAATACAGCTCAGATAAACTGATACAAATAAAATGTATATATTTGTTTGTTTGTTTGATTGGGATTTAACGCCGTACTCAAGGGTATTTCACTTATATACGTGCCAGCCCAATGGGTGAAAAAAAACACCCTCGATACCACTGGCAACAAACAAAGACAAGACAGGACAAATACAGGATGCTATACAGACACCACAAACAGATCAGCTTCCTGTTCCCCTTTAGCTCTGAGAGCACCAGGGAAACATGAAGCTCCCTCCAACCACCCGCTTAAACACATATAGGATGAGTTTTTGCAGAAAACTAAGACGGAAATGCAAGCTCAAATATAATTTAAAGCAAAACATATTTTAAAGGTCTGAAACAATCTTATAAATCTGTGATCCGAATTGAGACAATCTAGTAAATCTGTGATAATATTTAAATAAGAACATTTACTTACACTTGCTGTAGCAGAATAGCGAAATTCTAATGACGTTAAAGTGATGGTGGTCCTTAGTTTGAGACTGTAATAATAAATGAATCCATCCTGGGAGGTCTTTGCCACAATATAAGCACTGGAATCAGCAAAGGGGATGAGCCAGGCGCTGATGGTAAAGCCCTCTCTCATTAAGTCCGCTGGGCTTGGCTGCTCATTTACAGGGATGCTCACAAACGAATCTACAAAGAATTGTGCAAAGTCAAATATGTGCTGTTTAAAGCCAAAGTAAGTTAGAGAATTTTGATGTTTTTGATGTGTGTTTGGGTGGGGATTTACGTCGTACTCCAGGGTATTTCACTTATGTGAATACAGATTGTCTTTTTCTCAATCAACATTACTGGAGTAGGGAGGAGCACCAAGAGGGAACCTTGTAAACACCACCCCAGTGATTGCTGGCGCCACCTGGTGTGACTCACTCATAAACCTGAGGTTGAGAAGGGGAAAATATGATGTGATGTATGGGACAAAGAACATGGTCCCATAACTACATATTATGTTAGTTTTATTGAAATATTAAATGGAGATGTACCAGTACAGTAAGTGGAGGATTGAATTGTCTTTTAGGCCATACTCAAAAGTAATTTAATTTTTGATGGTAGTTTATATTCCGAAATGAAAAGACCACACTTAGTCTAACACAACCACAAATTGAAATGTGTTTGGTCCATTAGAAGAATGTTTGGTCCATTGGAAAAGTATTTGGTCCATTGTTAAACTAATGGTGTTTCACTCTGTGCTTAAGGGTATTTCACATACATGATGGCGGTGTATTCCAACAATAATTGACACTAGCACAACCAAGATGTTAGAAAGTTCATTTTCCAATGTTAGAAAGTTAATCTACCTCCAATGCTAAGTAAAGACAGTATTGTTACTCTCTTTACAAACTGCACTTAGCCAGAGGGCAAGGTGCTAGGATGAACATTTTTATTTAAGATTATGCCTTTAAGATATATTTGATTAAAATTAGAATAATTTTTCTTTCTGTTCTCTTTTTTTTCGCCTGGGTGTTTTTTTTTTTTAAATTTTCTTTCACACAGATTTGATCTAACAACCAAAGGATTACGCTGAATATCTCTATCACACGGCCATTGCTATCTGACAATTCACCTTTTCGGTAAAGTTATTTTTAGGATTTATTTTTGGAACTTCACTGAGATTATACTTGATACGTAACACATCTAGATAGCTATTACTCACAATCATTCCCTACAAATCCTACAGTACCATTTTGTGTGTTTTTTTTGTTGGGTGTAAATATCTTACCTTTTGCACCGTCAAAGAAATATGGCATTGTACCAGAACGAGGTCTTCTAATATTAGGTCTGGGTTCCACCTGGGATGGGATTCTTCCAGCAAACAGGAGATCCCAGCTAGTATAACTGTCAGGTGTGGAAGATGATAACTCCCATAACACCTGTCAAATAACAAAATAATACATTTTTATTTTACACAATGTATGCTATTATTAATCATTTTAAAACATTTCTAGGTTTGCTAGTTTGATTGGGGTTTAACGCCATACTTACGGTCATTTAACATACATGACAACGAGTCAACCTGATGGGTGAAGGAAATCACCCCTAAGGCCACTGGCATCAAACCAGAGGGGGATATAACAGGACATGACAAATAGATCGGCTTCATGTTCCCCTTTAGCTCTGAGAGCACCAGCTCCCTTCAACCACCCACCAAAAATTTCCCAGAAATGTGTGCGTCTTTATTTGCTTGGGTTTTACGCCATACTTATGGTTTTGTGTACGTATGTTTGTTTGATTGGGGTTTAATGTCATACTTAAGGGTATTACACTCAAATGACAACATATCATCCACTTCATGTTCTAACAGTTCTACCTAGCTTACTTAAATATAGTGGAAAACAAAGAGGAAACCTAGTACAAACGATCCGTGTGACTGCCTCAGTCACCACATCCGAGTCCCTCTGTACCAGAGGTCTACTCGACAAATCAATCAGGCAGAAAGTCAGTACAAGTTCAATTTGTTTACAGCGGTTGTGTATCTTAGCAATTCACTCTTTGTTGAAATTAAAGAAAATAAGAAAAAAGTTCAATTTAAAAATAAATATTGTCATGCAATAAAATATCTACATACAGCTATGAAATCAAACAAAAAGTTTTACATTGCTGATAAAAACTGAATTTTTACCAATCAATCTATGTGGTAGCACTGTTGAATAATAAAAGAAACATTAGATGTCCTGACCGTACCGACTTAAGAATGTGGTACCTAAGAGTGAGATTTCCCAGTGTGAAATAAAGGTAACATTTAAAACCATAAAGATACACACACACCTAATGTTCCCACCCACTCACCTCAACTATACCGTAGCTGCCTTGTTTTCTTGCGATGACAATAGAAGTCGACGCTGACCTTTCAAATCCAGGTAGGACATCTTCAGCCACAGATACCTCAAGATACCCTGGCAGGATACTAAATAGACCATTAGGGTCATCATTTGGTGCCACTTCAATATATCCAGTCAAAAAATCAGGGTTACCCAAACGTCCATTCTGGCCAGCTACAGTACCTGCAGAAAACAGGATAAACTTTATTTATTTGTTTATCTGGGTCTCTAAGAGTTTCAACATATTTGAACAACTTTGGCATACATTACACCAAACTTTTCCCTAGACATCTCTTGTTAGGTAAGGGTTACATGCTATTTCACTCGTATGACCGTGTACCATCACAATAGATGCAGGAAACCACCCTGGACCACAATCACAATACAAAGACATCACAAACAGTGCGGCTACATGTTACCCTTAGCCCAAAGATCACCAGGGCAACAGCAAGTCTTCTCCAAGAGCCCATTATTCCCAAATTAACAAAGGACGTTAACTTAATTGTGCTATATGAGTGTATAATACAAAGTTTATCAACCTCAACCATAAAGTTGTAATTGAGTAATAATGATTATGAGTAATTGATTGATTGGAGTTTTACGCTGTGCTTAAGGGTATTTCACTTATATGACGGCAGTGAATTCCAACAATAATTGACACAACCAAGATGTGAAGCGTTTCCATAATGTTGGTCAGTTCATTTTCCCCAAATGAAAAAAAAAGACAGCATTAATTGCCACTCTCCACACAAACTGCCCTTAGCCAGGGGGCTATGGGTATCAGAGATGAACCCGTAGTACTATATAGTTCTGTATGAAATAACCTCACCTGTAACATTGAGTAGGACAAGATGAAAAGTCTCCGTCAACTCAGGAATTCCATCAGCTATAGGCCTCAAACTAATTGTGGCTCTCGTCTGACCTGTCACAAAGGCCACATCCCCAGAGGTCAGCAGAAAATCAAAGTTTTCGGCAGCAGTTCCCAGAACTGAGGCATTTTGATATACCTCCCAGAATACAGATATAACACCAAAATCCCCTCTCTCACGTACAACACTGAAATCAGGGCAGATCACAAACTGCTTATTTGAGATAAAAAGAGGTTCTACATTGTATACCCTAATGTTTTCAAATTACAAAAAAATTACACCTGGTCATTATTAATAATATATTCAAATAAAATCATAGCAACAGTCTTGATTTAAGCATGCACAATTGACACAACGACATAAATGATAAAGATCTACAAAAATAATACAGTTGAATGAATACATTTATACGTATAAAAATTAATTGGTTATCGTTCAATCATTCTAATGATCTTCTCTGTGAGTTGTCAGACCAGAAGAGATATATAACACATACAAGTAAAACTCTGCTCACGATTTGTAGAAAGGTATATTAATTGAATGTTCTCAAATTCTTACTCAAATGTAACATCTCGTCCCTCCGTCACCTGCTGTTCTATTGGCTGAGCCAACTCAAACACCCCACCAGCGTCATCATTGGCCAGAATTACTATGGTGACGTTCCCTTGACTGCTTACAACTATGTCACCTTCACAACAAATGAAGAAAAAAGTAGAAGAAACAAGTAGAGTAAAAAAATTATTTAAAAAAAAAACATAAACAATTTTAGATAAACAAAATTGGCGGATTTTAACATAAAATAAAAGTCAGACTTTAGATTTATTGCTAATTCAGATTTGTTTAAGGGTTTTATATCCTGTTAAGGTAACTTCACTAATATAACAGAAAAAGATATTTGTGAAAGAAGCAAACAGACTGTTCTTTGCCCAATAGGTTATAGGTCACAATAATTTTCCGCACACAGCTGGTGGCTGTGATAATATGAAAGATAACTAACCTTGAGGGTCAAACAGCTTCACACATAACTAGTGGCTGCGATAATTTGAGACAAAACTCACCTTGAGGGTCAAAAAGCTCTACACCAAATTCTTCATCATTTTCTGGTAAAGTGTCATCAAGGATATAAATAGTAACATTTTTATCAGATTCACCGATATCAAAGTTCACTGTGCCAATAAAAACACCGGTAAAATCTCTGTCTAGTTGTTTGGCTGTTCCCTCGATGGTGCGATATTTAACCTGAGCTTGGAAGTTAGGGGCTCCATCACGAACTACAGTTAGTGTCACCTGACTGGGTTCATCATACATCACTGTGTTTGGACCTAAATTCAGATAGTAAAAGGTATGTTTGCTTGGTTTATCCCGTCGTGTATTGATAGATGATGAACTTTAAAAACCAAAACACAATAGAATTTTATAGTTATTCTGGTCTAAAAATGTCATACATTGAAATCTAAAAATGGGGAGTTACTCTCTTGAATAAAAACTCTTATTGCACAAAACCTCACCAGTAACATTATATAACAAGTAGAAATCATATTAACTTCCAGAAGGTGGGATCTAAACTGTGTGACATGTTTATTTATGACCTTCATGCCATTAGATAAATGCTCCACAATCATTACCTAAATTTTATTTAAAAAAGGGCTCCCGGCTGTAGATGCTTGTTTGTGATTCTTTAAACTGTATATGTAATATGCATTGGTCACAGTTCGCACACTGCAGGTTGGTTAGAAATTCTATCTATCAACTTTATATAAAACAAAAACAAAAGACAAAACCCCAATTAATGTGTTTTTTTTATGTTTTGGTCTAGATTTTACACATGTTCTTTGGCTTCCACTGATACGTTTAGCATAGTACAAATGAAGTGTGAGTCCAAAGAACGAAAAACTCCTTTTGACCTCAATATTTCGGCCATTTATTTGCCATCATAATGATCAGGAAATATTGAGGTAAAAATCAGTCTCTCGTTCTTCAGATACAGAGGTGTACTATTTTACACATGTACTTCAGTTTACTTTACTCATGTGATAACTTGCCAGACTAATGGCAGAGGGAAACCACTGTTGACACAACTGGCAAATTATGACAATTTAAAAGAAAAGCATGTGAAAAAATCATTCAACAAAACAAGAATTACAAATTTGACATGCAAGGACCTACTGATAACACCTAGCATAGCAAGTAATATTAAATAACATCAGATAGAAATCTGTGTGTACAATTCATCCCATCCACTCTGACCAGGTAATTACAAGATGAAGAATCACATACATGTATAATATAAACAACGGACCTTTAAAGTAGACGGGATGATCATTCTCGTTGATGGTTACTGTAGCTGTCTGAGGCTCACCCAGTCGGGGTGTGTTTATACTGGAGGGAGAAATGGCGATATGGACAGTGAATGACTCGGCAGGCTCAGGGATCTGAAATAATGTATGGCATCAATACAGTTAAACTGGCTTATATCCTACTTGATCCGACCAGCATGTTTGGGCTTTTATATACGCAATTCAGTCCGCGAAAAGTACAAACATTCAATATGTGTCCGCTTTATAACAGAAACTGGTAAATATGAGTATGATATATGATATTTTATTGTGTCATATCAATTATTTTTGTCAATTATTGAGGTTCTAAAGTTTGCATACATGTATATTTGGTAAATGTTAATATTTGACCAAATGATTTGTAAAGTTTAAACTAAAACTTAGTGGTATATTTAGGCAGAAGAAATTGCAGAAGTTTTCACATTGTTTAGAAACGTTCAATCTTAATATCAGAGCAGGTAACTTACGTCATCTGGTTGTGATTTGAGCAGGACATATCCTCTGGTTTGAGACGGCCCGAACGTGACAGACCCGGACTGTGTGGAGAAGTCTGGGTTAATGACAGAATCCCCTTCTAATGTCCAGTCAATAACAGTATTACCAAACGTGCCCCCTGATCTCATCAACAGGATACCCACAGACTGAATGTCAGCTACCTTACTCTCATCTAATTAAACAACCAAAAATATGATCCAAATAAAAACACGAATAACAGAAGTATTAATAAGAGTAACACAGTTAGATAGATGATACCAAGCAACCAATAATATACTGTTAGTTGTAAGTTATTATGGCCCTATTATAGTGAAAAACCGGGAGGAAACCTCGTAAAACCCACCCCCGCAATTGCTGGAGCCACATCTTGTGACTCACTCATATACCTGAGGGTCGACAGATGGACTCGATCTCGTGAACGATACATCAAAGTACATGTAGTTGTTAGAAAGCGCACTTGCTAACCACTACGCCACGGCCGCAGGTCCCACCATGATCGAAGATTTACAACAGGGTGTTAAGCAAATAACTGGTTCAACTTCTCAACAGAATATATTTTAAACTCATGTTTTTCATGACTTTACTATTAATTTTCTGTTTGATTTTGTTCCTATTTAAAGCATATCGCATGATTTTGGACATGACAATCTCGATAATCACGAATCTACCTAATATTAACATTTAAATACAACAAACAACAAAACATGATAGAATTGTGTAACTTACTGATAAATGCTAAAGCTGGATTATCAGAAAAGTGAATGAGCCCATAAGGGTCATCATTAGGAGGGACAGACACTCCTATGACAGTCCTGTCTCCCAGGGTTGCCTCGGTTAAACCATAACTCCTTAATCTTATACTGAATGTCTCGGTCAACTGTGGAAGTAAAATTAGTAAACAATGCAAATCATATTTAAGTGTGTCAATATCGCGATTTTGTCACATAACTGAAATATTTTCATATTTAACCTAATCATACAATCATAGATTAGCATGTAATAGAAAGGCAAAGCACAAAAACTTGCAGTGAACAAATGCGTCAATTGTATCATTTATTAAAACTTTGACAGTTTTTTTTGTTTTGATTTCTTGTTTTTTAACTCATACCACAACATATAACACTGGAAACCACCCTTGACATCACCCATTACAAGGACAAGTCAACACAATGTCAAGCGCAGGGAAAAACTTCACAAACATATCTAGTTTGTTTTGCTCGTTAGCTCTGAGAGAACCAGGGCAATAGGAAGCTCTCTTCAGTCGCTCACAACAAACAAAGATAAGATAATCCCAAGGCGTAAACAATGACATCACAGACAGATCCACTTTGTTCTGCCCTAAGCTCTGAGAGAACCAGGGCAATCAGAAGCTCCCTCCAACCATTGATCACTGGCAGGTTATTAACATTTAAGTATTTTGTATGGTACCTCAGGTATACCATCTCCCCTAGCCACCACAGAGGCATTCATCGTCAGGACACCTGGCTCAAAGACAAGGACGTTAGCCGATCCATAAAACTCTTCCTCTCCATCTGGAGTGATGTAATATTCCACCCTCCTTGTCAGGAGAGCTCCACCAGTACGGACCACAATTATGTCAACAGGGGAACCCTCCTCCTGATCAAAAGATAAACCACAATAACAAAAATAGTTAACACTTTCTTACTTTTAAAGTTTACATTGTACTCGCATTGTCAGAATAAATGTCGCAATGCATAAAAAAAAAATTAAGACATTATTGTTAGATGGTTATGATAAATGAACAATAACTTACAATGAAACTTATTATCATAAAGTTTGACATAACAATTCACAACCACATATTCAATAAAAATAATTATTGTACAGAGTAAACGAAATAGGCATAAATGATTGATTATTCCATTTAAAATATTGAAAAGAAATAATATTTGTAAATATTCAGCTATTGGTCACTGTTTTTAGTGATGAAATACAAACACCTGCTATCTGAAAGATAAGCATACAATAATGAGTGGTTGTCATCCATAACATAGAACCAACCTCTCTCATAAATTCCATCTAATTTCAATATTTTGTTCAATAAAGCCGGGCCAGTGAATAATGGGAACAAGACATAACCTGATACACAATCATGATTATAAAAATTGTATGTTTTTTTATAAGATTTCTTCCTCATTCTTATTCTTTTTGTTAAATTTCACAATCAAATTTTGCCCAGCTGGCACGTGACCAGATACTTTAATGACTTACCTGAGCAGTGTAAAGGTCGTTCATTGACGGAGAGAATTGGAATGTACCACCTGGGTTATCATTTTCACGGATTATAATCTGTAGAGTTGCTGCCCCTGGTCGGAGGCGCTGGGTATCAACAGGTTCCACTCGTGATAACGTCACGAGGATGACTTCATCCGTCTCCGGTTCCTCGTCAGGTAATATGGTGATTGTAATTTCTGATAAGGACATACCTGAAATGACACCCATGAATATTAATGCTTGTTTGTCATTTAATGTTGCTCTGAATAATATAACACTTTAACATGGTACAAATTTGACTTTGAGCCACCTAACAATCTCTACAGTCACCAGAAATCTTCAGTTTAATACAGTTTGGACAAATGGTAGTCTCCAACTGTTAAATTGATAATGGGTCAGTAGACACCAGACTGAGCCAACTTGGACCAACACATTAACAAATAATAATTTTATTATGATACACATGTTAAGTTAGCAATACGATTATAATGATATTAAAAGAAAAAACAAATTGATTTACTTCAGATGTAAAAAGAGACAAAGGTAATAATAACAGAACCTGCCCCATAACAATATTTGGGTGTTAAATCAGCACTAAACCATGCCTTCAGATTCAACATTCGTTTGTTTCTTTGATTAGGGTTTTTTATGCCGTACCTCAAGTTATTTCATTCACACGGCAGCGTGCCAGCCTTACATCACTGGCAATGAACAGAAACATCACAGGACAAATATAGGACAATACATGTAACAAAGACATCACAAATATATCCGCTTCCTGTTCCTCTAGCTCAAAAAGCACCAGGGCAACAGGAAGCTCCCACCAAACACCCATTCAGATTCAAGATCATGGAACTATATCACCCACAAAGAGTATAAAGAGATGGCCAAAAGGGTCAATAAACATGTATTTTAAGTGTTTTTCTATGAAAATAAACAACATATCACGTCGCAGTGGTTTGCTAAAGATGCTACAAAATATAAACACTAGTAACCCCTGGTTCTTTGAACAGCTTCTAAAAGTTAAACATCAGAACTTCGTGTACATATCAACTGCTTCCTTTGCTGGTCACAAAGGTTATCTTCAAGTG
>JAVFBX010196720.1:0-12936 GCA_034783855.1 Mopalia kennerleyi
GTTAAAAAGTGTGTGTTAAATGATTATGCAATGTGATGTATAAACTTTCTAAAAGGCAATAAAGGCACTATTTGAGAGAGAAAAAAACAAATAGTGTTAACAATAAAAAAAAATTTAAAAAAAGAACTATTCCATCTCCATTATAATTTACCTATCCAATTCTTACTTTACAAAATGTATTGTAGTGTTTGTAATTTCACACAACGATTACTTATTTATATGTTCTATACATTGAACCGATAGTCTTATTTCTATCTCCCTTTCTCTCTCTCTTATGTCTCTATACTTTAGAATGCTAGAAGCGTACAGACGATTCTTACAGAAGTTATACGATTTGGTCTGCTTTATGTGGCGAATCGGCGATAAAACCTTTTATTACTACAAATTAGACGGGTTTATATAAACGGAATTAATCGGAATTTCTTCTGATATCTCTAAAAGATATAGTAAAATATCTAGTATTAATTATGCTTCATTTGATACAGATAGTATCTATATGGTGAGTGTTATATAACCCTATAAATCCATACCAACTACGTTGAGAATGCTATTGACTTCATTGTTCCATCAAGTACACTGCTACCCCCACAAAACATTCACAACAAAACTTGTACCGCAAGTATAATTTATGTAACCTATATGTGTGTAAATATCTTAGAATGCATTCGTTAAGAACGATTATAGATTATTGAAGCATCTATTTTTATGTTCTGTTGTTTTAAAACTTTTTATGTTGTATTAGTTGTAATCCTCCGTTCAAACATGTTATGTTAAACCATCTATTTTAGGATAAAACAAGCCTCTCAGGTTTTATGTCCTTATTTACATATTTGATGTGCAAATTTAGTTTCAGGTGAACTAAAAAATAAATGAATATATCAAAAGTGTGAAAGTGTTACAGTTCCATTTTTTATAATTTACTGTTGCTTGTATTTTTCACAAAGTCATTTCTTGGATACGTTAGATGAACATGTCTTAAACCGAACTATTTACTCAAAGACTGACGCCTTGGTTGGAATTCTGTTTTTGGTTAATGGTCAGGCGTAAATCGAGCAGAACGGGCTCGCTGGCGTAAAGAGGTCGAGTGAAGGTCATATCAGACCCCGCTAAACAGCACCATATGACCACACAAACTAAACTCCAAACGTACTAATTGCTCAAATGGTCAGTTATCAGCGAATAAGTTTTCGTCGACGACAGCTATACGATACGGAGTGCAATGTCGTACTTCAGTAGGCCTATGCGGTTTACCTCCTTACACTAGTATGGTCTATGTGCAAGTTATATGTGCAAAAACAGAATTTTCAACACAAACTAGTTATAAAGGCATTGTCATATATTATGCTTCTCTCTAAGGCAAACCAAGCAAAAAGCGTTCTTGATAGGAATCGGGAAAATATTATCTAATTGAATCCCGATTGTAGTTGGGTGTATGGTTTATCACTGGCCCACGTGCAGCGCCCAGGGAGATTCCCGGAGATCAGACAGTACCGATACGGACTCTTATCCATCTGATAAATACCTGGCCACAGATGGTAGTCTCCACATGTGTATTTAATAAATGCTTTCCTACACAGACAGCTTGCACAAAGTTTTGTTCGTTGTAGCATATAGTTTGGTGTTGAAGTTTTTCTGTTTGCTTTCCAAGGAAATCTGTACTTCTGTTTTCACGAAAGAACATAGATACTTTAAATAAAACTAATTAAATTATTTACTTTACCATTGTAATCATAGCTATTAGGCCTAATTAATATAAACTGAATCCTTTCTCCAGCTTTTTGGTGTAATGTAAGGCGGTGTGGTCTTAATACAAGGTAATGCAATTGCTAACATTCTAATTTTCATAGAACACTGGATTCAATAATGATCTAAATAGTCAATATTAACATGGTTTTTGGGGCACCACTGCTGAAGCCTCACCAGATCATTCATGAACAATTTCTAGCAGTAGCTACAATAGCACCTCATCCCTGAACGGAAACCCAGTCTGTGACGAGGAAGTGGTCGAGAGAAGGATCAGAGAGCACAGTGTCTGACGGGAAATCCAGTGTCATGTGGCGGATCTAATACATCGGGGACACTGTCACAGCCTACAGGCTTTAATCAACTCTCCTGATACAAAGCCCAAAATTGAAGGCAGAAAAGAGGAGAATTGCTTATTACAATAATGGGAAGTATATCTAATTATGTCGGCAGCCTGGCGTTATGCTCCAGTCATTTGTCTCCCATCTCGTAGACCATCGAGACCTCTCCAGCATTCGGGCAGCAATATGCTTCCCCTAAATTCGATAAACTATGAGTTAATAGAGTTAAGCCTGAAGATACGGCTCCAGTGGCAGGCCTAGGGAAAACAAAACTGTGGATGAGTCCGATACCTTATAGCTTTCTTTCTCCTCTAACAAGGTTATCTACAAATGTGATACTCAAGGGAAATGATGTAACCATTTGTATGAACTGAGGTCTAGATCATCTTTGAAAAACAGACCGCATCACAAAAATGCCAGCCATTACCAAACTACACAACGTTTAACAATAATCTGAGGCCGTGTATGTCACGGCAGAAAACCAACACAAACACGTACAGAACTGTATTGCAGAATCGTTTATTCTGTGCGCAATGCCACGATGGCATGTCCAAGTTAATACTTGTAAACAGAGAGATTTGATTTTACGCATGAATTTTCGATAAAGTAGACATCTATGTTAAACTGTTTGTTTTAGAGTTATTTTCTTCTATATCGTCTTCTCATGATGAGACCTCCACAACTCAGTCCAAAGACACATTTATTCCACGTTTAAACAAATAATGGAAGGAAAACGTTAATAATATTGTTAAAGGAGGAAGAGGAGCGTGACAAAAGCTTAATGACATCATGGCCCCATTAAAAGAGCGTCCGGCTGAGTAAAAAGAGAGTGGATGGCTCCAGTCACTATTATTCCCCCTGATCAAGCACACAGCTGCTGCAGAATTTCTATACCAGTTTACATCCAAGACTAGCAAACATCGGTACATTGATAACGCTTTCACAGCGTGGCATGTATATGCGAAATCAATCGACAATTTTTTTTAAAGCTGCAGATTCACTTATTGCATTTTTAAGACTTAAAACATAGATTTATTGTTTTACTAGTTATTTTGTAAGCAATACCAAAGAGCTATTATGTCTTGTAGCCAGTGAACTGTGGTTTTAAGCTATGCATCAAATACTGAACAAATTGAGGCGCACATTGACAGAGTTTGTTAGTGTTAAATTATAACAAATATAGTTTGAATGTTAAAATGACGACACACGTGGGTATGAATGTGTAAAATGGTTTGTCAGAGGTGAGGAAAACCCGGTAGCTGTATACGTATTAAATATTGTAATAACTAGCTTGTGTTTTGGTCATCTGGACAAAGACTAGGGTGAAGCGTATTAGCGTGTCGCCTGCCTTTATTATGTAAGTATTGCGCAAGATAAATAACGTGCAAACAGCCAAATTAAGCGTTCGGGTGGTATGTTATAATGACGTCAGCCTATGGACTACAGACAATGAAGATTAAGGCGATGTCACAAACACGAAGAAACGTATACATCTTACAGTCTCGGACAGTTCATGCGAACAAACAGATTATCTAGGCAATCAAGATATTACTGGACATACGATTGCAGATCGAAATAGAATGCATTCGATACAGCTGGCTATACAGATTTTTTTTTCTTTTGAAAAGCTCACTTGTGAGGAAATCATATTTTAACTTGCAAATAAGACTTATGGAATGTACACCCAGTGTTTAAGAATATCACTTAAATTGTGTCTCTCTGTACGCTTGTCAACGTTATAACTGTGACATGTAAATATAATTCGAATTTCATAACTTGAGATTTTTTAGCCTATGCAATAGACCTGCCTTATTCAACGAAATAATTAGGTAATCTACATTTTAAAGAATGGATATGCATCCATACACTTCTAAAAACAGACAAAAGTAAAAATCCTAGAAGAAAATATAAATAAAGAGGTTAAAGTGAATGTTATTTCGTCGCTGCTTAACACAATGTAAGGGAGAATAAGAGAAGGATATTTCTGTTTCAGATAGAGGTGTGATAACGGTGTTATAAACACGTTATATCACAAAGGTCTGGTACACAGGGGAAGGTTGTTGAAACCCAATAACTGTTCGTCCCACAACTTGTTAAATTGTTGATTGGTCTCCATTTTGCCCTAAATCCACTGAGCCGAAATAAATCTGTGATAAGAGAGTTTTTAAGTAAGAGATAAGCCATCTGACGCCGGCAATATAACCCAGAAATCAGATTCAAATATTATACAATGGCCTAGCGAATGATTCGGACCGTGGACAATTACAGAGTACAGACGGCATAAATGGATCTAGCGACATGGGCGCAGATAGCATCGAGGAAGAGAGGTTAATTAGGGCCAATTAGGGCCGGGCTTTAAGAGAGTGGGCAGGGGTGGAGAAACCCGAGCCTGGAAGCCCGCCGATATCTGTCAACAGCCGCCAGCCGGCCATCCACCACAATCTACAAATGCATTACCTTATCGCCGATTAACTCCTAAACAACAACGCCATTTTTTCATAAGGATAGATGAAGCACTGGGTGATATAAATCTGTAGTCACAATGCGAATGGCAATATGATACACTGTTAGAATTTCATTTCAATATTGTTTAGGCAATAGGCTAGAGTTAACCCAGCTCTTTATCACCATAATCATCTATATCACTTTCTCTTGGCTTAAGGTGCCATATAAACGGAGAGAAAACTAGCTGGGCTTTTATTTACAACATTGGCATTTCAATCTTAAATTCGAAACATAATCTTTCAGAAGTTTCGCAAGAGTTTATTTAATAGCACTCTGAGGGTCATTAAATCTTACTTAAGAATTAATGAGCGTTGAAGTGAGGGGAACTTCTGGGTACACGGGTCGTCTGGGCACACGCCTCTCATAACCCAAGCAAGGGAGAAAGGTCGAGAACATATAGCCAGCATTTAAACTACGACAAGCACAGAAATGTGCAATTTATCACATTAAACAAATTACAGAGAAAAATGGTTAACAAAAAAAGTTACAGTTTTTGTTTATTTTTTGCAAGGGCATAGCAAGGGCCCATGTTGTAAACCATGTGATAGTTTGGGTAACATGAGGGCTACAGACGGTTCAACAGCGCCCACCTCTTCTCCGTCGCCAGCCTTCTCAGAAAGTCTGTCAGGTTGGAGGTTTGATGTAAACCAGTGTATTGGCGGACTTGCCGAAAATTAGATCCAGACTAGGGTGACGCCGACTGAGGCAGAGTAGAAAGCAACCCCCTTATACCGCTGACATGGCTTTCTCATGGGGCAAAGGCAAACAGGACAAAGCCATCACTCGCTGTCGAAGGCCCAAGACTCAGCTTAAATTAATCCGCTTTTATTTGTTTTAAACCCCGACGGTCATGTCAATGAAAAAATTGAAATTTAGGATAAAGTGTCTAATTACGAAAATGTTATCCAAATAGCGACCCCCTTTTGAGACAGCTATTAAAGCTAATTGAGTGCAAACAGATCTCGGGCTGAGTGCTGTTTTGAAGGGCTGGAAATTTGAGTTAAGATCAGGCGACAACGTCTGATCTTTAAACATTCCAATGACGGAATTATCAATCAAAATACTAATATATTAAATTAGATTAAATAACAGCATTAAAAGTCACAAAGATCTTCATGCATAATAAATCTTTCACAGATGCAACAGTTTCATTTTCGCCATTATAGACAAACTTGGTTTCATAAGCATGTCAACAAAAAGGCACACAGGCTATCGGAATCAACCCCCGGTACAAATAATTTATATACGATAGGACAAAGAGTCGAATCGCAGCTAGAAAATCTGAACACGAGCTAGATGTATCGCGATTAACGTGATATATGTAAAGCCAGTAGGGTAGACATGTTTTGTCATCGACAACTGGTGTGTGGAGTAGAAAAAGCCATAGCCAATAGGAATATAGAATTTCCCAAGGAGGACGCCCCCTCTAAGGTTAGGAGGAGACTCTTCTCGAAACAACTCCGCCCACAGAACACAGAGCACTAATGTTTGGGAGAGGCTTTGAGTGGTTCATTGGACGGTTGAAGTGAGGGATTATTGTTTAATTAGCAGCCCTCAGCTAACACAGTGACAGGTGAACTGCAGTCAGAAACAAATATTTACCCCATAACCATATAGACGGACGAAACAATTTGACTCGTCTTCATTCAGGCTCCTTCGCCGCACTGACATTCCCGCTGAGAAGTTGCACGGAAAAGTCACAAGCAGTACTGGTAAATCTGTATATTACCACTGGTGACTTGTGGTATTAACATATACGAGAAGCTAACGGGCCGACATCGTCTGGTCACAGCCGTTGCGCTCCATTTCAGCCTGTGTGTTCTTCGGATGTCCCTATATATCGGAGTTGAAGTGTTGTAGAAATCGTAGATTATCATTGAGTGGCTTACCCCAACTGCACGATTCTGCCCTCACCTGTAGCCAGACCAGCCCAGATGTATTCTGATGGGCTGGGGGCGCTCGATCTGCCCGATATGATGGCAGCACAATCTAAACTTTTATATCAACTCAATAAGTTCAATACGGACAGAGTGCAATCTAGGAAAGGCAACATCGCCAAGACGGTCCGGGAAGTTTGTAAGGTGGTACAAGATGTCCTCAAGGAAGTCGAGGTACAGGAACCCCGATTCATCAGCTCCCTTACAGAGACGAACGGGCGATACGAGGGGGTTGAAGTCGTTTCCCCTACAGAATTCGAAGTCGTGCTCTATCTCAATCAAATGGGGGTATTTAATTTCGTTGACGATGGGACAATCCCGGGCTGTGCTGTGTTGAAACTGAGTGACGGTCGTAAACGTTCCATGTCCTTGTGGGTAGAGTTTATCACAGCTTCCGGTTACCTGTCTGCCAGAAAGATTCGTTCACGATTTCAGACTCTTGTGGCTCAAGCTTGCGACAAATGTACTTACCGGGATATCGTCAAAATGGTGGCTGACACAACGGAGGTTAAGTTACGTATTAGAGAGCGATTAGTTGTTCAAATCACCCCGGCCTTTAGGTGTGGTGGGATTTGGCCCAGGAGCGGGGCACATTGGCCCATTCCACATATCCCTTGGCCGAACCCAAACCTTGTAGCTGAGGTAAAAACCGAGGGATTTGATTTGTTATCTAAAGAGAGTATTTATATGAAAGACAAACAATCAGCGGCTGAAGGGGATGCTTGGGTGATCTCCTTTAAATATGCCGAGGACAGATTACTATACGGTGGTTCAAGGAGAAAAGTGCTAAGTTTGCTGAAAACGCTGCGGGATCGTCACTTGGATGTACCCTCTCAACCCATTCTCAATTACCACATGAAAACATTGACTCTCTATGAATGTGAGAAACACCCCAGAGAAGTTGAGTGGGATGAATCTAATATAGGCGACAGAATTAATGGCATACTCCTACAAATGATCTCTTGTCTTCAGAACCGAAGATGTCCCCATTACTTCCTCCCTAATTTAGACCTCTTCAAGGGAAAGTCAACTTCAGCCATGGACACAGCCGCGAAGCAGGCTTGGCGGATTCTGCGGGAACTGTTAACAAATCCCCGTAGTTTGGAAAAATTATGACTAGGCCTGGATGAAGCAACGGACGACATTCCCGTGGTATCTCCTGAAAATGGTACCCATTGATAATTTCTGAAAAGACCTCAACGCACAGGAGTCCTTACGGTATTTTGAGACTTAGACGAAAATATATGCGATGTAGTGCTGTGAAATTGTGGTAATCGTGTGGTTATTCGTGGCCAGTGCATCAAGAGCATTCAGTAACAATAGTGTCATTCACTTCATAAAATAAACTAGGAGAAACACACTGTGAAACCTTTTATCGCCTATTAAATTTTTGCCGTTCAATGGTTTCTGTGGTTAAAAGTGGTTTTATTGTCAAATTCCATGGAACGGTAAGCAATTTTTATCAACAGATAATTTATACACCCCCTTATTGAGGACTCTTTTCCTGTAAAATGCTCACTAGAACTGTACTGATATTTGGAAATTCACAATGTGTATATATAGCAACATGAAGTAATAGGTTCTGTTCGGATTCTAATTTATCGAAAAGAAACCAAATGATGTATTATTTATTGTATATACAAAAATAAAATATTAAGTGAATTGAACTTTATCTCTGTGCAGCTAATAGAAGAAATTTTGTATTTATTGTCTCTTTGGATAAACAAGCGTTAAACGGTATCGGTAGCCATTCCCTGTGTAAACCAACTGAAGGAAAATAAACAAAGTGAATAGGTTTATTTTGACAGGCAGTATAAGCTGCCGGTTTCGGTAGGGAGTTTGACTGCGTTGTGCCGGGTACATCATCAATCTAAACGTCAGACACCCGCCCCACTTCCAGCAAAAATACTCCGGGGTCCGTGCTGCCTGCCTTGTTACAAACCCGCTTCAAGGAATTCAAGAACGTTTTGTCAACAGTTGGCCTTGTTCAACAACAGTGTTTAGGAAAACGGCAAAGGTTCTAGAAATCGGTTATAAGAGTACGTGTTAATATCACAGAATGTCAGCATATTTTCGAAACAAATTCGTTCAACTGAGACAGTTCTTAAGACAGTTTCTCTTCCTGTTCAAAAGAAAAGAAATACAACAGTTCTCAAAACAGTCTTGATGCGCTGTACAAATGTCGAGCTAATTTCCACCACAAAAAAACTACAAAAACATGACATTCTTGAATCGGTGCGTTATGACAAAAATAAACAAATTGAAAGGTATACTGGACTAATGGTCGTTAGTTTCACTCACATTTAGACAAACGATAACTTCTTTTTTATTTAAGTTTGCTCTTATCGAATGATTACTCAGTTTATTTTAAGCTGATATTACATCCATTTTCATTTTTGTCTTGTCTTGAGACAAGGATTCCACGAATTCGCGAAAAGCAGAATTATTTTAGTCATAATGACGTTAAATTTTGAGAAAGGGAAAGTCTATTCTTTTCGCATCATTACAGAAATATTGTGCATTTAATGCACATTATAAATTATAGTTCTGGTACCGTTTTAACGAAATGAAGTGTTTCGTTCTATTGAAAGCCTAGATCAATGATCCGCATTCGTCTATGTTATATACTTAATAGACCATTAATATAGTATTCTACACATGCATATTCTTTTATTGCAGAGAAAGCTCTTAATATTTATTTATATATTCTTAGTTCAATTACGCCACAAGATCCAAGCCAAGTTTAAATGTAATTTACAACTATAAAATAGTAATAGTCAATAAAATTAAAATAAAGAACCACAATACATTAAAGACACAATTACGTTATTTTCAGTTTAAATTAAATTGTTTCTCGAGAATGGTAACATTTGAAACTGGTTTCACTATAAAGCTAAATAAAGGAATTACTTAAATGTGCCATATCAATACACAAAATATTAAACTGCTATATTTTTTTTACAGGCCCTAAATGCGCTGACTTCACTAAAAACATTTTAATTGTTACAATAATATAGAGCGGTACTGCTTATACTTTACATTAAACCACAATCACACTACAATTAGGCATTTATGGGGAAATTTGTATTTGAAACGGCTACAACAAACGATCTCAACATTCACACCAGGGGGAGTATCAGAGATATAAAACAAAGAATCGACTATCTGTTTGCATAGGTGTTTATTATAAGATAACTATGGGGAGGAGTTATTTTAAACGTCATACTAGTTTTAGCAAAATCAGACGGACGACAAAGGATAAATGCTCCTATATTAAAATAAAGATTTGAGCAGGCCGATTTCCTCTGATTTACCAATCAAGCATAATGAAGCGTATAGGAATAGAACAGGAGACGATTTACCAGTCACTGTATGTAATGATTTTGTCGCGATACCCAATAGTTAATCTGTTTTAAATTCCATGCTATAAAATTAAAAGGAACTTTTTACAGACGATAAACCCATAATTATCTTGCTTTATTGACCATTAAATAATTAAGGAATGTATTAAGGATTTCTATATTTCGAATCCTACCGTATATATATTTTGAATAAATAAAGAGATATATATATTTTTTTTTTTAATAAATTAATAGAGAAACATTTGCTCATATATGTACACATTAGGCTGGCCCTGACAGCCAGAACCCAGCGTAGGCAAGCAAAATCCTTATTCTCTACAAATAATAATATATCCATGGGTTCAAAGTTCTCAAACTTCAGTCTTGCTATCTTGAAACGATTTAAGCTAAACTTAATCCATATAATCAGTTTTAAAATCAAGTTGAAGCCATCCCTTCAAAGAAATAAATGTATTTCCTCGTAAGTATAACCTCAGTTGAATAGTATACACTTACGATATGTATATTTCATATAGTTGTTGGATTATACATGCGTTAAATGATCGAGGACTTAGCCTAGGGACAGGCAACAAAGGGGTTTAGGTGTGTAATGAGGTGTATATGATCGCACAGATTATCACCTGGACGGGGAGTTTGAGAACACATATCCCCTTACTAACGGGTGCACACAGTACAGTATGATGGTCTCCTGACCGGCCACCACTACCTGTAGGTCATAAACAGACTATCAGTTATACAGCAGGAGAAAACCTCTGGTATGTGAACCGTGTATTATACCACTAAGTCTGAGATTGATTGTTTAACGCCGTGGTAGAGACTATTTCACTTATACTTAACAATGATTTACTCGAACAGTAAATAAATAAACAATAACAGCCACAGAGTGGTGAAATTAAAGTTTCTCCAGTACTTGGGACATATTAACTCTCCGTAAGAAACTTCTAACGATTATATTATAAGAAAAAAAACATTTATACATTAAAAGTCAATTATCAGCATTTTTATACATTATAATACATTATATCACGAGATGATGTTCTTTATACAATGGTATCCCGTTAAGAGCTAACAAGTTACATGGATGGCGCACAATAATATCAGCAATCTTTATATACTAACACTGGATGTTCATCCAGTGTTAGTATATTTTGAAGCAATATTTACCATGGGTGTTGGACAATATTATCAGAAACTTCACACACTAACACTAGATGAACCCCGTTATGAACTAATATTTACCATGAATGTTGGACAATATTATCAGCAACTTCACACACTAACACTAGATGTACCCCGTTATGAACTTATATTTACCATGGATGGACATTATTATCAGCAACTTCACACACTAACACTAGATGAACCCCGTTATGAACTTATATTTACCATGGATGTTGGACAATATTATCCGCAACTTCACACACTAACACAAGTTGTACCCCGTTATGAACTAATATTTTACATGGATGTTGGACAATATTATCAGCAACTTCACGCACTAACACTTGATGAACCCCGTTATGAACTAGTATTTACCATGAATGTTGGACAATATTATCAGCAACTTCACACACTAACACTAGATGAACCCCGTTATGAACTAATATTTTACATGGACAATATTATCAGAACATTAACACATGACATTCTTATAAAAAAGTGTATTTTATCTGGATGTTGTACAACGGCAAAAAATAAAATAGATTTCGCAAAGAGGTATTTAAACAAAGATTTGTTCAAAAGACAAAGACGGGCTGGTCTACGAGTTTATTTATCAATCCTAAATAATTCATTAAAAGCGAAAAAAACAGGTCTCAAAGCATGCGATGTTTTCTCTATATACATTTATTTAAATACAGGGCAATACCAGATTCAGAATCACTCAAACAAACTCAATCGTGTGTCCTAACTAAATTTCAACAAGAAATTGCAACACTGACTTTTGAGGACCACTGATGTATAGTGATCGACAGTCTTTAGATGGGACACAATCCTATACTCCGAGTGTCCGTACAAGAAGTTGATTGAATATTATCAAATGAAAAGTGACTAATTGTTTGACATTTGATAGAGTATAACCTGTCTAGTCATTGTCAACAAATATGCCATTGCCAATTTAATATATCTTCAGAATAAAAGAAATGATTAAAATAATTGAAGGAAATTTATATTGAGAAACAGTTGAAGATAGCCTGATTATGTGTGAAGGGCTGGTATGTTGGTGTACAGAGCACTGGCTCGCACATCTCTCCAGGAAGCCCGTCATAATCAACCCAAAAGCAGCACATTCAACCGTCATATACGCCATATGTCGACAAAACTGTGGGACGTCCAGAAAAAGTAGAAATACATTATTTTTATGATAACATTTCTACCCTCATACTATGTTTAGCGCACGAAAGAGAGAGAAAAAATATTTATATTTACAATTGAGCGGCGGTCGTGTGTTATAACACAAGCGAATAGATGTGGTTTACTGGTGCATAGTAAAACATGTCTGCTACTATAATTAAGATGCAGAATTCCACATGCAATTGTATATGCGGTGAGCATAAGACATATTCTATTTTCTAAAAGATCGACCAAATACGTGTCTGTGCGACTTGGCCGCTGTTGAATTAATTGATTATTAAACCAAATATTAAATCTACTTACAACGTAAAATATATACAATTCATTTAATAAATTAAAACCAATGATAAAAACAGCAATGATCGCACGCACTATAAATAAAGATTGTTAGTCGCAATATTTAATAGGTTACTAAGAATATAACAGGAGTAATTAAGGTAGGTCGGCCCCTTCGAGGTCAAAATTTGTCTGTTTTTTTATTATTTGTTAATACGAAAATTCACATAATTAGCCTGTATTTAGGGAAACAATTATACAAAAATTCCAATCAGAAGTCCTTTAATTTTAAGTTTGAAAATTGTGATTCAGTGCATGGTCAGTGTACAGCCGGATGGTTTCCGCCCGAATTCTAGGACTTCATTTTTTGTCGGTAGGCAATTTTTCAACGCTGTTTTCTCATAACCTGTTCGAGTTACA